>CAUYQV010179185.1:0-34571 GCA_963574575.1 Galagoides demidoff
AATGAGATACATTTTTACCATAGACCATTATTGTTACTTTATAACATAATATAAATATGTAATATTATTTTAGAATAATTCTTAGAGTCAGTGATGAGATGAAGAAATGAGGAACTTAAATATATTTTGCTCTCTTCCCTGCGCATGGGGTTTCCATATGGTTGTATTCATCCTCATCTTTATTTAATTTTTTGAGACAAGATCTCACTCTGTCCCACAGGCTGGAGTGCACTGACATCATCACAACTCACAGCAACATCAAACTCCTGGCCACAAACCATCCTCCTGCCCCAACCCCCCAAGTAGCTGAGACTACAGGTACATGCCACTGTGCCCAGCTAATTTTTCTATTCCCAGCTAATTTTTCTATTGTCATAGAGATGGGTTCTTGCTCTTGTTCAGGCTGGTCTTGAAGTCCTAACCTTAAGTGATCCTCCCACTTTGGCCTCTAAGTGCTAGCATTAGAACTGTGAGCCACCAGGCCTGGCCCTTCCTCAACCTTAAATTACATGAATTTTCCCACGGGTCTCAGTGATGTACATTTCAGCCATGTGTCTTCTTTAGGCCTCAGCATCATGAACACATCTGCCTACTTGAGTCAGCTATTTTAATATCAGACGAACATCTGCACACTTACAAATCCAAACAGCACTTTTAATCCTTTCCAGTCTGATTCCTTCCCAGTCTATTTTTTTTCTAGGAGCCCAAATCTCAGAATAGAATTATTCTGGATGCTCCCCTTTTTTCTCCCCAAACCCAAATACCACCAAGTTCCACCTGCATCATTTCTGGACATTCTTGGCCCATCCTCTGCTTTCTAGTTCCACAAGGTCACCCTGGGCGGAGATGCCACCTACTCTTTCCTAAATTACAGCAAGAGTTTTCTATTTGGTCCCCACTTCTCTTTCTTCCCTTCCCCACTGATATTCCTCTCAGCAGTCAGAATGATACTTTAAAAATGTAAATAGGGGGTGCCTGTGGCTCAAAGGAGTAGGGAGGCGGCCCCATATGCCAGAGGTTCAAGCCCAGCCTCGGCCAAAAACTGCAAAAAAAAAAAAAAAATGCAAATAGGTTATACTTCACGCTTGGTTAGAGCTTAAAACATATCAATGGCTTTTCCTTCCTCTTTACTAAATTCCATCATCTGGTACCTACTGTGTGTCCAGAGGAGCACATAGTAGGGGCACAATAGATACATATTGGGTCAGTGATTATCGTGTTTTTCCCTGGCCATGACCCATTGCTGGAGCCTCATTTTGGGGTAACTGTCTTTCATACACCTTTTTCTTATCCTTCCTCCTCTTTTCTCTCTCCTTTGGTCCTCAGAGGAGCCCACCCCTCTCCTGGGTTGAGACCTTTACAACCATAACTCCCCTTGTCCTGGAGAGCCCTCACCATGCTTCTTCCCTGTGGTTTGGGACACAAATGTGGGCGTTACCCCCTCTATGAGGCCTTGCTGGAACACCTAGTCTATGGTAGACTCACCCTCTGATTTTCTCTCACCACTCCTTGTTGCTTTCCTCCATGTAACATGTCAGAGCTGGAATTCCTGTATCTGATTGTGTTATTATTTGTCCATGAGACCTCCAGGACAGTGACAGTGATTGTGTCTAGCTCATGGCTGTTTTGTTCATACTTTCCATAGCAGTGCAAATGAATAGCCAAAAATAAGTAGGTGGAGAGAAAAAATTACAGCTAATATAATAAGTAGTGCATTTTGAAAACTTTCTCTGTGCCAAGCACTCTGCCTTGAAAGAAATGATATTCATAAATACAGGCGAATCACACATAGGATTGAGAGAGTGCCTGATGCTCTGTGAACTGCATTGCATTTGCAAGCGTAGATTCTCTAGTTGAATCCTCACAATGACCCACAGAGTAATCTCTATTTCTTGTTTCAGATGTAAGAAAACAGGAGGCTTAACAAGATTTAAAAAAATGTAAATAGGTCATACTTCATGCTTGGTCAGAGCTTTAACCCAAACTCACGTCCCTCAGATCCAATAACCAGCCTCTGTCTCCATTTAGGAGTGCCTGTGGCTCACACCATGTGAAGGGAGCCTCCATCTCTGTGCAGTTGACCTTGACTTCTGATGCTGCCCAACTGGACTAGGATCTCATATTCTTTTCCAGCCTGCAATTGGAGAAAGAGGTAGGACTAGATAGCTGTCAAGGAAAGAAGGTCTAAAACTATATCTTTCCTATTTTCTTTCCTGATGTTGTCCATAACTAGAATAACCCTCCATCCTTGTTTGCTGGGACAGTCTCCATATACTCCAATGGTGCAAGCTAATTCTTTATAGAAGGCATCCCTGTATGGACAGTGAATCACACGGTCACCCTATCCGTGGCTGTCCAGTGTACCTAGTGGTTGGTTCACTAGCCTCCACTTTGTGAATATGGTAACCCTCAGCAACTTGCTTTCTGCTCTAACACATTGGGTCTCCCAGATGGCAGCTGAGTCTTGCCAGCTCGTGGATAGTCTGTCCTGTTAATCCACCTGCCAGTGAACTCACAACCCGGCCATGGTCAGAGAACCACGAGGCACCAGCACCGGATTCAGTATCCTTCACCCTGCCTTGCAACTGGTGCTCTGCCTGCATGCTCAGGAACAGGGCTCTTCTGTTTCCCAGCAGCCTCTCTCGTCCTGATGATCCTCCACCTGGGTTCTTCCTCAGTTGAGTATGGACATTTGGAAACTTCAGGGAGAGCAAATACAGCTCCCCATTTCCTGGCCTGTTGGGGCTGCTTTGTGTCTTGGTGGGGCTGATTTATATCAACCTGTCAAGCCCTTACAGGAAGAACACACGTCCTCGTGTTCTCATCGCTGCTTCCTGTACTCCCTGCGCGACTCCTGCTCAGTTTTTGAAATGGTAATGAGCTGCTGGTTTTCTCGCCTGGTTTGTCGGTTTTGTTTCTAACAGAGTGAGTATTTTGTCTCTTGATTCATCCTCACAGGAAGACAAATGTCATGTACTGTAACTCCGCAGCGTCTTCCTGCGGCCTCCTTGCTCCGCGGCCGGCCGTCAGAGGAGAGGGGCTGGCTTTCTTCTCCTCTGCATTCACTCAGGCGCGTGACACCATGTGGGCAATGTCAGTTCATTGCGGCTCAAGGTGAATTTCTCTGTCCTCAAGGCAATGACACAAAAGTTCCCTAGGGGGCAGCCCCTTGGAGACTGCTTGATTGTATTTTTCTATAAATGAGCTTTCAGGGGAGGGTCAGGCTTCTGGGGGGATAGAGCCAGCGGGACTGGTGATGGGATTGGATGTTGTCACCCCACGCTGGCATCTAAGGCAGGGCCGGGTTGATTGCATCATTTAGAGTAAGCAAAACCTGGAAAAAGCAAAGTGTGTGATTTTCATGCTATTTTTCTTTTCAAAAGGGGAGAGTTAAAAAGAATTTTGTTTTAAAAGGGGTGTGTGTGACAACTGAAAATTTGTCATGATCATCTTTGCTTATTGTTCTGTTCAACTGCATTCATTGGAAATGCGGAGCCCGTGTGCTGCCAGGTCGGCTGGGCTCTGTGGGTGGGAGCCCGGCCACCCTGTGAGAAGGATGAGTCGGAGGCCAACATGGCAGCGGCTTTTAACTAATACTCAGTAGAAACGGTAGGTTTTCTAGGAAATCATCAGAGGAACCTAGGAAATAATTTTCAAATGTCTGACCCTTCACCTCTTCAGCCATTCCCGGTCTTCGTTGTTTCTTTTATTGCTGACCAGACTTGCCAGTAGAATGATCTCTGAATTCTTAGATTAGCTAAAGTAAGAAAGTTGTTCAGGTCTTCAGAATCTGTATGTAATTGGAAAAGGAGAAACATTTCTAATGTGAATGCGTGATATTTTCACCGGGTGCAATGTGAGATATTCAGGGATATGGAAAGGGAAAAACAGAGGCTTCTAAAGTGACTCTTGCCAATGTAGTTGAACTAACAGCTGAGGGATCAAGCCCCAGGAGGCTTCGGCCTCCTCATTGACCCTTTTCCTCCACCTCCTCACCTGAGAAAGTCTGTGTCACTGAGAGCGCCTGGTCCTGTAGGCGAGCCCAGCTGTGGCAGGCAGGATGAGGAATGATGAGGCCGGGGCAGGGCTGACGTAGGAACAGTCACTCTATGGCTTTTCTCCTCAGTTCCATCCTTATTCCTCAACCTCAGAGTCACTGCGTGGTGAGGCAGAGTGAGGACGTGTGACCTGAGTGAGAACAGTCTGTGACACAGCTCCTGGCCACCCTGCTCTGCTCTTTCCTAAGGAACAGCTCCTGACGGGCCAGGGAAGCCTCTGCATGTCTTAAGTGTTGTAAAACACTTGAGAAGGAGGTTTCTCCAACCTTCTTTTGAGGCCCTTTCCCTTAGCTGCTATGGTGGCTTTTTCTTGGCCAAAATTCAAAGAAACCTCCAAAATGAATGGGAAAGCACTTTAAATCACTTTGCAGCCCACAGCTCATCTCTCCTGGTTGTATAAGTTTATTGTGTTATTTTTAGAATGTTTACTTAAATGGCGTGCAGAGATGGCTGCGTGGAATATCTGTATCTTTCATTAGGACGTGTCTGTGTCTGCTATCACTGGGGGCCCCTGGTAGGAGGCTAAAAATAGTCCACTGACCCCTCCCCTTGACCACAAGGTTGTTTACTTGACAGAAGAGAGAAAACAGAAACTCCCCCATCACTGCTCTCCCTCAATTCCTTCTGGACCTGAATAAATACTTTGCCCCAGAAATGGAAAGCTATCTTTCTGGAAATGGGGACCAATGCGCAGTCAACACCTCCGTCTGTTTCTGTGAAGCTGAAGGTAACATCACTTTTTTGCTCATGTCACGCACTGGATCTAAAACCTTTAGCAGCCCCCACCGCCCATGCAGCAGTGCTCATGTGCCCTCTACGTGGTGTTTGTGGCTCTTTACTAGCAATACCCCACCCCTGGCTTTTCCAGCATTATTCTCCACTGCTAGTGACGTTTCAGCTCCAATCTGGTCTCTTCAGTGTCTCCCCTCCCACCACAGTGCCCATGGCATTTGCCATTTCTCTCTCTAGTAAAAGGTCTGACTCTTTCTAGAAACTAATCTGATCGGGCTCATCTTCCAGAAATAGGCACCAAACTGTCCTCCTGGAATCTTTTCTGATTGCCAAAGTTCATTCAGGATTTCCCAGTCCCTAAAATGCTTCCGATCCGTACCACCCAGCTGTTTCTGATACTTGACCAAATAAGAGAGTCTTAGGTGGGCATTTATTTATTATTTTTAATATGGATGAGTTTTTTGTTTTTGTTTTGTTTTGTTTTGAGACAGGGTCTTTCTTTGCTTTGAACTCTTTCTTGGCCTTGAACTCTTGGGCTCAAATAACCCTCCCAACTTAGCCTCTGTGTGTATTTGGGATTATAGACCAGCCCGTGTGCTACTACACCCAGTATATTTTATTTTTTAAGTATTGTGAAAAATTCTGGGAATAGTGGCAGTAGGTTTCAGTCTTTGTATCTACTATGGCAATTACCAAATAGACTATGCTTAATTAGTGTTTGGCAATTGATTTAGGGATTCTTGCTCTATCCCCACAGGGTGAGTTGAGCTCTTTTATCAACCCTACTGGGACCACTCAATCCAGGGGCAGGGCTCTCCAGGGGTTCTGTACAGTAATGTTTGACAAACATTACCCCTTCTAAAATGCTTGTGGGAGGAGATAGTGTTGTGAAGAGGAAGGTCACCTCTGTGTTTAGAAAAAAAAGCCTGCTTGGTACAATGTGGTTATTTGAGCAAAAGAGCGCTTGACCGTATTAAAGTTGCAGAGAAATCCTCCAATAAAGAGAGTTGTATTATTTTGTTGCATTTACCACTTCCCAACATTTTATCACAGAGTTCTAGTTCAGAAGTTCTTTCTTTTTTTCTTCTGTGATCTAGTAGATTTAGTCTCCAAATCGTAAAAGAAGAGATATTTGTACAATCTGAAGAGAGACAGTAGGACTGTGTCAAATGAGTTTAGGAGAGATTTCTTTCTGTTTAGCTGCCCGTCCATCCTCTCTCTTCACTCATCTTCACCGAGTTTTTCTAGCTCCTGACTGTGGCATGATGTCCAGGATAACTGTGCTCTAAAACCCTATGAAGTGTTTATTATTTTATCAAGTTTTCATTCCTGATAAACTCCTCCCATTTCTGCTGCTTCATTTTTCATCCTTTTGGGAAAGTACAGTTGAGAGAAAGTAACCAATATTTCTGGTGACTTAGGTAACTAAACCATTTCTCTTGCCTCTGCTGCTAGCGAGTTACTGAACATTTTAAAGGTCTTTTTTTCCTCAAACCAAGCATTTTTAAAACATATGACTTCAACTAGCAAAGTAAATAATATATTCACAAGTTAGGATTATGTGAGGGGCGCTAAATTAAATTCACACCTGTTGGTTTCCAGGTCCAGGGGTTTCCCATTTGCAATGTCACTTTTCAATAAACTAGAGTCTTCTAGGTCTTAATTTTTCTTTAATCTCTCTCTTTTTTCTTTTTTATTGTTCCAGGTTCATTGAGGGTACAATTAGGTTACACTGTTTGCATTTGTTAGGTAAAATCCCTCATATAATTGTGTCCCACCCCCAAGAAGTGTGCTGTACACCATAACACCCCATCCCTCTCCCTCCTACCCCTCCCCATTTCCCTGTTCCCTACACTTTTGTATTCTCTCTCTTTGAAAAAAAAATTTCATGAATATGAGGGTGCATACTATTTGGTTTGTTTAATCTATTGAAGTCAGCTGAGATCATGCCAAACAGAAAAGAAAGTTCTACCGCATTTCTTGGTCTTTCTAGGTTACACGTCACTAGACACACAAATTCTTCCTTGCACGTATAGTTTTTATTCACCTTTCCACTCTGACTGCACTTCCTCAGGTGCTTTGAAGTCAACGTTCTTTCAAATATGGACTCAGTTCCCCAGAGCAAGTACAACGCTGGTGCTCTGGCCCCCACAATCTGGGCACAGTTCTGCTGCTGAAGAATGGGGATAGGACTTCAGTCATCCTGGATTTTCCTTTGCACATGCCCTCACCTGCCCCCAGACATGGACACAATCTCCTCTTGTGTTTTAAGCCCTCGCGTCATTCTGCTCCTCTCTTCGTTAATTCATCTCATCTCTTGTTACAGGCCAGGCTTTTGTCTCCCCACCTGGTCCTGGTGAACCTGTCTGACATTTCCCTCCCCCTGCTGCCTCTTCATTCTTGCATCTCTGACCGCTGAGCAGTGATTCCTCCCGCCAGACCACTCTTCTCCCTCTGTCTGTGCTAAACAATGAGTCTGCCCTTCACCAATCCTTTATTCAAATCTCATCTTCTCCATGAAAACCTCTAGACCAGTGTTTTTCAACCTTTTTTATCTCGTGGCACACTTAAATTATGTCGATTTAAAAAAAGAGAGTTTAAGAATATACTTACTGTGCTTTGAACTTCTTTTGAAAATAATTTCATGAAGTGAGGTGAAGACTATGTTAACCAGTTTGATGTAGGCATTCCAAATTGCATATAGAGTCAGCACGTTGTACCCATAAATGCATTAATGTACACAGTTATGATTTTGTAAAAAAAGTGAAGAAAATAATTTCATTAATGAGTTTTAAAAATTTTCATGGTACATCCAAGACTCTCGTGGCATTGCAGTGAGGCATGGCACATGGGTTGGAAATCACTGTGCTAGACCTACTCTCCCAGCTCCTCGTCCTCCACAGAGGTGTGCTGTTCTCCCCATTTCTCTCTAAATAGTTAGCACTTGGGAGTATTCTCTGCATATCCAGCTCTGTTACATGCAGGATTCCACCATTTCCCTCTGTAAGTCGTCCTTCCATCTCTCTCACAGCAGCACTGCCTGTAACAGCGAGCATGTGTGCATCGATTGACGTGTCCCCGAAGCACTCACTCCAGACACGGGGTCAGCTGACTCGCCTCAGCCTTGCTCAGGGACAGGAAGTATGAGCATCTTCCTGGTTCTCACATAACAATGACCCTCAATGAGGTTACACAACTCGCTCAAGGTCTAGAAAACAGTCCCACAGAAATCTTCAATTGGAGATCACATTTCTGCAAATTTTCCATGTTGGCTGATGTGACGAAGTTTGTTAAAAGAGAAAACTGAATCAGAAAATGTTACACATAATCTTTTGATTTTGATGTTTTTAGAAAGAGAGGGCAACACCCTCATAGCTTCTCTCCCCAGCAGCCCAGTGTGCAGAGGACTTGCTAATCCTTAAAAGAACTCGGATTCCTTTTGTTCTCTTCACTTCTTCATTTTGCCCCACTTCTGCCTTTTTATAATTCCATGTTCTTTACTTGGCTAGTAGGTGGACATTGTGACTGAGAACCAGGGTTTTAAAAATCACTCAAGAAGACTTCATTGACAATCAGAGCAATTTTTTTTTTTTTTAATCAGAGCAATTTTATATTACCTATGTCCTAGTGTTTTCCAACACTGAACAGAGCAGGCTTTGGTTTAGTTAACGTCTATCACGAAGGGGTAAAATAATTTGAATACAAGGCAAATAGCTAAGTGACAGTGTCTGGTAGAAAGCAACAAACAAGAAGTCATGCCTTTCTGCCCCACGCTACTCTTTTCCAACAGACTGGTGACTCGAATTCAACAAAGGTTGTCTAAGTCCCTGTTGTCAGTCCTATGAGGACTGGGGAGAAAGGAGTGGACACTACAGAAATGATTCCTGATCTCACAGAGCTCACATTTGAAATAAGAAGACAGGAAGGCAGAAATAAAGAAATAAATGGTGTAGTTCAGATAGTGGTAAGATCTAAAAGAAAAGTGTGTCGTCAGATTGGGCAGAAACAAGTGGAGGGTAGGGCATTAAAGAGTGTGGGCAAGAAGGGTCTCTGTAGGGCTAGTATTGGAACTGAGATTTGAAAGAAAAGACCGAGGCAGCCAAATAAAGACAAGGGGTAGAGTGTGCCAGGTGGAAGAATAAGAGGACCAGAAGGGGGGGAAGAAGGTGTGCTGGAGGCTTAGAAAGGTCAAGGAGGCTCACTCACCATGAGAAGGTAGGTGAAGACAGGAAGTGGCAAGTCTACCTCACCTTGGGGCCTGGGAGATCAAGGGAGCTACGGAGGTTTTGACAGGGGGAGGGTGTGATATTATCTGTTGTACACTTTAGAAATATCGAACTAGCTGGTCTGTGTATCAAGGTGTAATAGGGAGGTAAAAGGAGATCAGTGAGGTTATTTCATTAATATTAATTCAGGTGGGAGATGATTGTAGATTGTGCAAGGTATTAATGATGATAGAGAGAAATAGATTTGGGATATCTTCTTGAGATGAAAATGACATAAGTTAATGGATTGAGTGTGGAGGTAAGGAAAGAATGAACTCTGGGGTGACTTATACATGTTGATGCTAAATGGAAGTATCTACTAGTACTGGGGAGAGTCTACTCAGAATTTGAGGTGCGCTACAGTGATATATTATCCCGCACAGGCTGTTGTATCCCTTCAGGTTAGCTCTATGAATGGAAATAACTCAGACAGTTTGGATGAATACCTTATATTACTTCCTTATCACAAAGCTTACATAGGTTTGTTTCATTCCCAAATCCTAAACTGGGAACAATCCAGAGGGACATAGTTTTTAGTTTAAAAGCAGAAAAACCTTCCAACCATGGTTGAAATACGTTTTAGTCAAAGTAAACAATGAGTTGAAACACACAATGAGTTGCCACTCCTTGAAGAGGCTCAACCAGAGTTGGGACAGGAAGTTGTTTTCCCGGACAGTGAGGGCTTCCTTGCATTTAGGGCAAGGATAGTCCTGTTCTGCCTGGGATGGGAGTTCACTGCTCTGATATCAGGGCCCCCTTAGGTATGGTTGGGGGACCACAAAGTGATTGGTGGTCTGACATAGAATAGGAAAGAGAAACCATCCTTCTCTGATCATTGGACTGAAATTTCCAGAGTCTTGTTTTTTTTATTACTTTTTCTAAAGTTTTTATTTTTTTTAAATCTTAATTTTAGCCATTGTCATATGCACAGTTTAAGTAAATTAAAAGCTAATGACAAGGACTCTTCCCTAGAGAACGTGCTCACAGGGAGTTGTCCTCCTGCTCCTTGCCTAGATATATGTCTATGTGAGGATCCTCAGGGAAAAAATGAGCAGTATATTGACCTGAGAATTTTGAAGGCTTTTGATGAAAGAACTAATGGCCAAGAGCCAACCTATGGGCTGAAGCACACAGAGACTTGCAGCGGTGCTAAGGTCTGATAGGTCCACAAGAACAAGGGGTCTAAAATGTCTCTGGAGGTCAGAAACCAGGAAGCAGGGCCTAGGAAAGGCGCTCTAGAGGCCATAGCTATCTGCAGAACTAAATGTCAGCAGACAAGGTGCAGGCAAGATGTATCTGCCCACACCTCTCCCTTCCTGCTTTCAGATTAGCTGCTGGGGTCTCTCCCCGGCTGATCCCCAAAGAAAGACAGAGGGTCAACGATTCTGGCCCCACCTTTTGGGGCACAGTTCAGTGCACAAAGGGTAAGGAATAGATTTGGGGCAAAACAGAAAACCCCATTTGTCCCTCTGAGCTTACTTTTAGTTATATGATTTCATGTGTTTGTTCATTCTTATGTCCGTTGTTTTATGCACTGTCTTTTATGTGCTGTGTACAACATAATCTAAATGATAGTTGTGACCACTATAGAGATAGCAGGTGCTTATTGATTCTGAGGGGCCTGCAGCTATCAATTTGCCATAGGTAGGCAAAGCTTTGTTACTAAATGCACAGATCGAAGGAAAAACAATAACAACAACCAAAAAAAAAGAAATGCAAATTCAATTCCAAGCCACACTGTCAGAATACTTTTGTAAAAGCTAGTGAACAGTTCACGTGAGAATACTGACAAGAAGGGTAGCGAGATTTGCCACTACTTCCCATGCCTCTTCTACTTTCTTTTGGCTTTAGGGAAATTCTTCAGGAATTATATCAGCAAGGACTTGGTGCCAGCAAGGAACTGTAGTATATAGATTTTCAGGCAGAGCTGTGGCTCAGAGGAGTAGGGTGCTAGACCCATATCCTGGAGGTGGTGGGTTCAAACCCGGACCCGCCCCCCCCCAAAAAAAAATCTCTATTTCTACTTGGCTACTAGATGCAGCATAAATCTTCCCAGCTTCTTCCCTCTTATCTGAACCATATTGTGACTATTAAACAAATTGTGGATCTATTCCACATCCTCTCTAATACTTTCAGAACTGCATAGTATAAGGCTTAATGAAGGCGGCATGCCTCAGAATGACTTAGAACTGAAAATATGACTACTTCAGAAGTCTTTAGAAGGCAAGATTTTAATGGCTGAATAATATGCTGGAACAGAGGAGTAATTTCTTCTCGAATGCTAGGATGAATTATTTATGCTTTGACAACATTATGTGTCTCTAAAGCAGCTTTTAGTTATTCGCCACTTCTGGGCTACAGCTGATCCTGCTGCCTACTCTTGTAATTACATTAACCTCTTGACTTTACATGACAAGCTTTTCCTGTGCATTGCGATCAATAGCCCATAACTACACCTCTTTAATAGGGCCACAGTTACACTTCAGTTCAGATACAATTAACTTTTGTACCCCTTTTCTTTTTGGTAGGGCACAGAGTAAGATTTCTTATTTTCACATCTAAAACAAAGGAAATCATTTTGAAGGAAAAAAATACACACACATGAAAATATGCAGATCATATGGGAAGAAGTGATTGCAATGATAAATAGGCCAGTTGAAAATCCATTTCTACAAGCACGTGGGATTAAAAACCCTGGAAGAAGCAGTGAACTTCAAAGCCCTAGATTTGTGTGGTGGCCTTGAAATCGTTGCTTTGATAAACTTTTTAGTTTCAATAGGATTAAAGGTAATGTGGACTTTCTTACTCAAGCTGTATCAATTAATTATAGTGTATAAATGTAAATAGAGAAAATACAATGTTAAATGTTAAAACAACTTTGAGGGCAGTTAGTTAAATCCTCTTTTTTTTTGTCAAAAATCCTCCTTTTGATAAAGAGAATTTGAGAGAGCTATATAGCAGTGGGATACTCAAGCCAGTATTGATACTCAGCTAGTACTGAGCCTGCTAGTTCAGGAAAGCCAAGTGTGTATGTTTAGTACCATTGGTAGCTTTAAGTCAGTTACAATGTGAGTATTTACACCATGGAAATTGGAAAACACTATAAACTAGTGTCTCTCCCCCCCAAAGAGTGAGCTAAACATTACCTGCATGCTACTGCTCATACGTATGTATGCATGTATATAGATACATACACATTTGTCACATGTGCTATATTAATGTAGAAATTTGATGCTTGTATATAGATACATACACGTTTGTCACATGTGCTATATTATATAGAAATTTGATCTATTTTTCACATAGGAGATGGCATCATAAAAATATTCCCAAATATTTTTATATATTTTAATACTATTTTAAGGCTAAAACATAATTAATATATGAACTCATACAAACACAAATATATACACTCACTATAGTATTCACATAGACTTGTAGGGACTTGTATTTTAAATTAAACTTCAGATTGCCTACAAGGCTTCCAAGTGTATGAATCATTTTGAGATACTCAGAGGAAAGCTTATGAGAATCAGTACTGCAAAGATAGGTACAATGGTTAAGGCTGTAAATTTGGAGGGTTAGAGAAGGAGGGAGGATTATAGATGCAAAGTGAATTAATTTTTCCTCTAATTCTATAATGCTGTAAAGGAACAAAGTCTGTTACTATCTTCTGTACTGTATCATCATGGTCATGTATCTATGAAATAAAATAAAGCTTCCCATTACTAATAGTAATAATTTAGGATCTATCCAATGTTCTGTACAGATAATGCATCTGGTTGAACATCACCTTAAGAAGTAACTGATGGCTGCTTAAATCCTGTCAGACTACTCTAATTTTCTTTTATGACACTGTCAGACTTGCTATATTTCAGAAAAGTGATCTACATAATACAGATGTTTGCTGCCTACACATATTACATGATCAGCAAATTTAATGTGAAAAAAATAATCTCTAGTGGGTGCAGAATCAGTGGAAGGGGATCAAAGTGAAGTTACTACCAAGAGAAACAAAGAATAGAGAATATACAGTGTCCTAGGGCATGAGCATCCCCTAAGACCACATACGTTGGTATCTGCTGAGTGTTAATTAGGTATGCAAACCTCTGGCCCCAGTTCTTGATTCACGAGTCAAATTTCAGGAAGGGATTCTTATACATACTTGAAATTGGGGATGACTATTATTGGGCTATATTTCCCATAGGAGGAAAAGCCAAGAAATGTGGGATTTTTGGCATATGCTGAGGTGAAGTTAAGTTAGAAAGAGCATGTTTTCCTTTTGGGGGTAAAGAGGGAGAGAGAAAGAGAGAAAGATCTTCTGAGTGACACTGGGCTCCTCTGAGCACATGGACGCCACCCCTTTCTCACACTCATGTCTATCTGGGAGCCCCTCCTCTAGTTCCAAGTTAGTGTGAGATTAGGATTTCCTGATATGATTTCAAGGCACGGTGAGGTGATGGGAGGAGGTATGGGTTTCAAGACATGAAATCACCATGGAAGACCCATTGTTTTGTGTGGCTTTTGGTGAATTATTGACTTCTTATGAGTTACAGTTGCCTCATTGGTAAGATAGGAATAATCACATTGACCCTTTACATATCACAGAGTTACTCTGAAAACTAGAGAATATGGATTATAATACAATATCCCTAAATGGTTGGGTAAAGGGCCCTGCCAAGGTTCCTATGGCATTGTTCTAGGACAGGGTCATTTGCTCTGGAAAAAAAAAAATTTTATTAAATCATTGCTGTGTACATTAATGTAGTTATGGGGCACAATGTGCTGGTTTTATATACAATTTGAAATATTTTCATCAAACTAGCTAACATAGCCTTCATGGCATTTTCTTAGTTATTGTGTTAAGACATTTATATTCTACATTTAGTAAGTTTCACATGTACCCTTGGTAAATGCACTGTAGGTGTGGTCCCACCAATTGCCCTCCTTCTGCCCATCCTGCTCCCTTCCCTTTTCCCCTTCCTCATATTCTTGGGCCATAATTGGGTTATAGCTTTCATATGAAAGCTATAAATCAGTTTCATAGTAGGACTGAGTACGTTGGATACTTTTTCTTCCATTCTTGAGATACTTTGCTAAGAAGAATATGTTTCAGCTCCATCTATGTAAACATAAAAGAGGTAAAGTCTCCATCTTTCTTTAAGGCTGCATAATATTCCATGGTGTACATATGTCACAATTTATTGATCCATAATTGCTAAGTCTGAAATTGGTTTTATGGGGAATCTCTGTTTTATGACCAAGGATCTGAAGATCTGAGTAAGAGGTTCCAGTCTAGGGATTAAAGGGTTCAACAGGAGAAAGATTTAGTGGTGGTAGTTTTCTGCACACATAATTATAGTTAATAATTTTTGAGTACTTACTATGGTAAACCCTTAATACAAATAATCGTTATTTGCTTCTAAAAGCAATCTATTGCGTTTATACTGGGATAACCCCCATTTTTCAGATAAATAAACTGAATGATTACATGACTTGCCCAAAGTTGCACAGCTTATAAGAGGGAGAGCCTGACTTGAATGTGGAGCCTTAACCATCAAAAGTGGCAGGGACATTAGGTTATCAATGTGATTAGATTTATCTGGTGGCAGCCACTATTGCCCTACACCCTGGACTGTAAGACCAGATGGCCCTGAAGGTCAGGAAATGTGGGAGTAAGCATCACAACTATTTCCCTTGCCTCCCTGATCTCCTAGAAACCACAGAATGAGGAAGGTGGGTTGCTAATGCTCCATAACTCCCAATAAACACAATTTCCTTTTCATTGAAGATTTTGTAAGGACTAGACTGGACAAACGATAAGGATTATACCATCTGCTAATCTAGGGCACTTTAAAAGTGTTGTATATTTTATTGGTTGGAGTTGTTGTAAATATAATCTGTTCTAAAAGTGGGAAGGGAGATGTGATAGATCACTTTGTTGGTTCTCTCTGATTCATCTAAGTTTCTTTTACTTTAGTTCAATGGGAATAGCCAATTTTTGTGAGGACGTAGTATCTAATAAAGTAGTAAAAGTTTATGCTCTGCATTAAAGTCTAGGGATGGTCATTTTTCTTTTCTTTTTATGGGTGGTCTTTAGAAGCCAGCAGAGGCACAATCTCCAGACCCATCAGAATGGAGCACACACATTATAAACAAAAGCATTTTCCTTTCCTTTGAGTCTAAATCACATAGAAACAAAATCTGGACCCTTTCATGTAGATGGAGCTAAAGGGTCTGATATCACACAAAATAGCACTTTGCCAAAAAGATCCAGATTCTTTCAGATCCAATACAATTTTTCCTAAAACATCTGGATCCGTTTCCAGATGAAAAACTTGTGGGTTAATGAAATTGCCAGATGTGACTACTTGCCAAAATATTGGGATGCTTTCGTTCATGAGTTGCTACTTTAAGGGTATATATGATAAGGATTGAATTACCATTCTGATCTTATCCTTTTAAACAAATTAACATTTTCAAGCTCTCCAGGCAGATATCACTATTTGAACAACTTATACCAAAAGGAGTTCTCTGCTTTGTGGGTACTTAGATAAACCCTAATTTCAAAACACCTTTCTTACCTTCATAATTATTAATAGTTACTTTTATTTCAATAGTTATTTATGCCCTCTCCAGTCCAAACTCCAACATACTGCTTGATCGTGAATGTATAAAAATCAATAGAAAAATTTTACTTTGGATGTCTAAATTCAGAGATGTCTAGGTTTTATCATGAATCTCAGCCGTAGTTTCAATTATGAACATTGTGAAACAATCTCTCTACTCAGGAGAGGCAAATATTTCCTTCCTGAAGGGTGAATCACTCAGACAATAATAAATCCTGCTCCAGTGATCTTGTTTAATGTTACAATTCCTTCCCTAATGGGGACATCTGACCCCAGTAACCCCTTTTCCCATTCCGAAAGTACAACCTCAAACCCAAATAAATAACTTCTCCCATCAAAGAGCTCAGAAACAAAAATGCTGGAAAAAAAAAATGGTGACATTGCCTTAAGGCTTACTGTAGGAAATAACTTTAGCAGGATCCCTTTAAAACCAAGCAAAATGTTAAAACAATAATGCAGACAGAGTAGCAGCAGCAGGAATCAATCTAAGACTCTAAAAGCAGGTTCCTTAAAAGATCCACGAGTTATCCTGAATTGGTACAAAGGCTGAACAATAGGTGGAATTTCAAGGAACGTAGAAACTCTTTATGTTGTGGTCACTACTATGGCAAATGAAAGGAAGTATTGGATAAAGATAGATAGCAGAAGGTGAAGGGAAGCCCTGCCCACACTAGGAAAGGGGCTTGCCTTCCTGGGGATCAGAGCAGTCTTCTTGACTTTGATGTCCTTCTTTGTCATGCTGAGGAGGCTCACTACTGTCCTGGAAGCAAACATGTGTAAAGCATGACTTGCATGATCCGTAGGTTGCGTGAGCGCCCATGGTTTCAGGGCAAGGAGTTTCTTCTTTGGAGATGAGGTTGATACCAGTCTATAAGACAATATGTGGACAAACCCAGAAAAGGCCGGTTTTCAGGAAAGAAGCTGGAGGGCTGGGTCCCATCCAAAATTTGTCAGTCTTGACATAAGGGCCAAGATTATTTGTGGTTTATAGTACATCTGTGGCTCTACAAAGACAGACTTTATACGTGGTAAAAGCACTGGCCAGACAATCAAGAAACCTGTGTTCCTCGCCCCATGGGTGTCATTTCCCCACCAGAAGATTGTTGCATTTGGATTTGGGGTGTTAACTTTGCTTCTCTTAATCCTATTCATCTTCTTTAACCTTTTTGGCAGGTAGTGTTTCCTCTCCTCCTTTATTTTTGTTAATTTGCTGCTTTGCTGCATTTCATGTTTCCCCTGTTATTGTATTGTTGCTTTTTGTGTTGGTTTTAGTTGGAGACTGAATAGAAGTTTACCATTTTGACCAAATCTCTAGTGGCAGTGTTCATTTGTTG
The DNA here is from genome assembly GCA_963574575.1 of Galagoides demidoff. Taxonomy (NCBI): domain Eukaryota; kingdom Metazoa; phylum Chordata; class Mammalia; order Primates; family Galagidae; genus Galagoides; species Galagoides demidoff. The sequence goes on from CAUYQV010179185.1 coordinate 17,019, forward strand.
TATTGTTAGTTTCCCAACGTATTAATGGCAGGGGAGTGTATTCAATTTCCTATTCTTAGTTGGGCACTTTAAACCTTTAAAGGGCAGATCTTTAAAAAAAAAAATCTTGACATGACGTCATTTATCCTAGTATCTAGTTTATTATACTCTTATTATTAATTATTATAATTATTAATCCTAGTGTGAACTGAAGAACCTAAATTTCTTTAATCTCAAGTCTGGTATTCAAATAGTAAGAAAATAATATCTTCATACATTGCTCTTCTTTGGTATTGTCATTCATTTTTTATTGATACATGATAATGTACATAGTTTTGGGGTGCATGTGATAATTTTAAACCTTCATACAATTTGTAAAGATCAAATCTGTGTACTTGGGATATCCATCACTCTACATATTTGTCTTTTCTTTGTTCTAGAACCATTTGAATTCTTTTTCCCTAGCTATTTTGAAATGTAAAATAGATTATTGTAAACTATGATTATGCTACTGATCCATCTCATCGTAGATCTTATTTCTTCTATCAAGCTATGTATTTGTACCCATTAATCAACTTCTCTTCCCGCCCTCCCCCCTACCTCTGGTAGCCATTCTCTATTTTCAAGAGATTCACTTTTTTAGCTCCCACGTATGAATGAGAATATGGAATATTTCTCTTTCTGTGTTTGGCTTATTTTACTTAACGCACATTGTTTTTTTTTTTTTTTTGATCTAAAATATTTGGAGAGTTTCAGGCAAAAAGAATCTCAAAACTAAATGCACTGCCTTTGCCCCTCTTACCGCAGGTCAAAGTAGCACATCCTTCCATTTATTCTCTCTGCATTTCTCTTCTTTGCAGGGACATCTCTTATAGGCTTCAAAAATTTTCTTATTCTTAAAATAGTAAATGCCCCTTAGAGGACTTCATATAAAGAACAAGTCACCTTTCTTTAGAAATGTGGATAGTCATTTTCTATTCAGACAGCTGTCTCAAAAGACCTTGCTCTTACATACTTTATACATTGAAGAAATAACATTTCTATGAAAATAAATGACCAAATCCACTTCAGAAAGCAGCAAACTTCAAACAACTTGGTAATTTGTAGACCCCTCTGACATCCCAAGTGCATAATGGATTTCCAAAGACATTGAAGATTAAGTAAATTGACCATGAAGTCACAACTCTATTTAAACATTTTTTTTCTTTAATTTTCCCCCATTTTTGAGGAAAATACATTTGGTGATAAATATTCCCTAAGAAGCCACTGTGGTTTTCAGTTCTGTCCTAGGTAGTCCATCTATCCAACATGCAGCTGATAAAATCCACAGGCTTAAGGCCAAATTTAGCCCTTGTGGGTCATAGAGTCCTGTTACAAAACAGCTTCTGATGCTCTGAAAGGTTTCTCGGAATAATACTCAGAAAGGATATTTTCTACTTGTGTTATAGATATTGGGGGGGAAAATCTGAGGCATGACTCAAAGTGAACCATTTGAGGCTTTGCCGGTGATGAGGCTATTTTATTGAGTACCATCACCCATTTCGAATTTATGGGCACTGGCTGAAAGCTGGGGACTGTAAATTCTGAGGCCTGCTTATTAGGACCCAAGAGCATTTGACAATGCACATAATTAATGATCATTTGCTAAAAGTATTTTGGGGGATTTTATTCAAACAAAGTAAAAAAGAAATACATTAAATATTAGTCCTGTTATATATTATGGGACATTATATCCATTTGTGTGCCCATAAATCATTTAGCTATGAATACTTAAGAAGAGCATGAAAACGATACCCTGTGTTCATTCCGAGATAATATTGTCTTAGTATCTGATTACAGCCCAGTGTCCTTAATGGACATTCTCATGCTCCGTATCCAATGTCCAGTTGGAGCTGGGACACCAAGAAATGGTAACAGGAGGATGTTAGACCAGGATCAGCCAGAGTTCAGGAGTGTGAAATTGGTGATGCAATAATACTTTTAATGGGCTTTGCAGCAGGCTGCCTTTGTCTCTTTTATTGTATTGCTTTCCAGCAATTGATTCAGTTGCCCCAGTATGTGTGTGTGTGTGTGGGAGGAAGGTGGGGGGGGGGTGTTTAAATATGTAGGGGGAAGGTGTTAAAATGTTTGGCCTGGCTTGACTATCTTTTCATTGTGTTTAAGAAAACGAGGATGGCAATGGCTGCTTCTGTGAGAGCTAGAGGAATAAACCTGTTAAAACAAATAGAAGATTTATTCTTTTTTAACAGCTACAAAAAAAGAAAAAAAGAAAAGAAAAATCATTGCAGTTTGAGTTAAACCAGAGCCAAAGCATTGTCTCCATCCACAAGGTGAAGTAGAAAAGCTTAAAGAAAACAAAGAGGGGGGAAATTGAAAGAAATATTATTGCCTGAGAAATTCAGACACCCAGTGCAGGTTCTGTGGAGTGATGGGAAGAGTCAAAGGGCTTGGTCTAAGTGCTGACCAGCTTGGACATGTTGTAGTTTGGGGCAAGTCACTTAAACTTTCCTTCTTCAGTGTATAATTCTAAAAAAATAAAATAAAACCAATTGATAGGTTACTGAAGACTGCAGAATTATAAGTATTTATGATTCTAAAATGGCTTTTTAAGGAAATACACAATTACAAAAAGTTATGTGGATTTTTGGTCCAAAAGATCCATGTGATTGTTTTATGTCTCTAGTTCAGCAGACACAGGCACACTATCTGACTGCCACTCTACATAATTTATAGGTGTAAATTCTAAGTATTTACTGCATGCCAGGGTAGGAAAATGGGTCTAAAAAAATTATTTAGAGTCATACAAGCAAACTGTGGGGGAGCTTTAAAAAACTATTTTAATAAAATTGAACTCAATGGATGTCTTTAGAGTTCAGCTAAAAAAAGCAAAGGACTTGAAATATTTATTGGAACAGATGGGTGAATAGATCATTGGCAAGTAAATTGAATTCGTTCTTTCTTCTTCTTTTTTTTTTTTTTTTTGCAGTTTCTGGCCAGGGAAGGGTTTGAACCCACCACCTCCCTTTTCAGCCACAGGCACTGCCCAAGTAAATTGAATTCTTTTGGAGTTGTTGATATTGTTTGTTAGTTTCTAGATGCCAATAGTGAAAAATTTAGAACTCAGAACGACTAACTCAGGTTCTGTAATTTATGGTGATCTAGGCATAGTAGCCCAAATGAAAGTTATAAAAGTAAAGATAAACCATTTCTTAATTTAAGTGCAGTGACAAATAAATAAGTCATATTCCCTAGTTTTGTATCAATTATTTAAAGAGAAGGAATACATTTTTCTTCCCTAGATCTTCAGACTATCATTATGGAATTCATTGGTTTTGTTTTTTTTGTGTGTGTATGTATGTGTGTGTGTTTCTTTTTTACAGCAAGGCTATTGCTCTGGCATCCAGGCTAGAGTGGCTCACAGCAGTCTTGAACTTTTGGGCTCAAGCAATACTCCTGCCTTGGCTTCCCATGTAGCTGGGACTACTTTGAGTTTGCCACTAGGCCCAGCTGATTTTTCTGATTTTTTTGCAGAGATGGGTCCTAATTCTGTTGTCCAGCCTGTTCTTGAACTCCTGGCCTTAAGTGATTCTCCTGCATCAGCCTCCTAAAGTGTTGAGATTACAGGTGTAAGCCATCATGCCCAACTGTTATAGTGTAAATTAAAGGGTGTGTTTAGGGATCAACCAACCAAAGCTTTCAAAATTCTTATTCCTGAAATTCAGGCCATCTTTTGTTTAAAATATCTTTTCTTTTATTTTGTTTACATTTTCTGGCTTCCCAGTATTTATACTAAACAAGATGTAAAGGAAAATGAAGAGTATATTTAAATCAACTCATCTCCATGAGATTTTAATCCACTTTAATTTCTTAAATATAAAATTTCACCATTGAGTTTCTATTAATAGGTTCACTTGTTCAGAAAGGGACACCTTTGAAGTAGATATTTTTCTATTATGTCTTATTCATGATCAGCCAAGTTGAAGAAAAAAGATATTGTCTAATCACACATTGTGTTTTGAGTGATAAGGGATTCTTTGGGGTTGGAGGTGGGGCAACTGGCACTTTCCCTTTTCAAAAGTTGGCAGATGAACCAGCAGCTGACCATTTTCTTCTCCAGAACAGCATTGAAGTTGAAGCAGCAAATCAAGAATTAAATAAAGGTGGGGGGAGGGCACAATGTGTTTTAAATAATGCAGCCCAAGCCATTTTGGACAAAGATAGAGAGTTACAAGAGAAGGCAGCCAAGAATTTTCTCTGCATGTGTGGTTAGGTAAAAGCAATTCTTCACTTTTTGTTAGGCCATTTCTAACTTTTAACACGCTGGAGACATTAGGAGAAGGAAACTTGATGTACTGACTAGAGCAGGGGAAAATTAACAAATTCAATTGGTCCGTCTGGATGGTGGGCATACAGTAGTAAATTGTATTCGTCTCTCTGTCCTTCTCAATGTTTGAGAATTTTCAAATTAAAAAAAAAATCACTGTGACCCCATCCCCTACCCCCCACCTTGTATTGGATCTGACTACCTTCGTATTAGAACTGACTCCATTGGATTCTTACTTCTCCATTCTTCTCATGCTTTACTAAGAAGGATGTGTTCCATCTCAACGCAGGTTAATACAATACTTTTGGGGGTGGGACACAATTATAAGACCTAACAAATACAGTCAGTGTAACTTAATTCCTTGTACCCTCAATGAATCCCAAACAAGCAAAAAACAAATATATATAAGATGAGATTGGAACTAAGCCTTGGATTTTAAATCTCTGGCACCTTACTTTCTCGCTATGGTGGCCTTTTACTAGTTATTTAACTTTCCCAGCAAAATTATATCAATAACAATTTCCACCCTCAGGTTTGTTCTGGGGATCCCAGATAATGTATATAGTGGCTGAGAAGTGGCTGATTTCTCATTGGTCGTGATTGACATCTACTTTTAAATCAAAACTCAGCTGAGAAGAAACATCTCCAGGGAACATTTCCTAGAAGTTACTCACTGCATCTTTTCTTGCAGATCTTTATATCCACTTCTGGATTAAGTCAGATCACCAGAGGTCTCTGTGCCTGCACCGTATCATTTATACCAGGGCCTGTCAAGATGTTTATACTCCACTGTCCTTGGGAAAGATGCCATGAGCTTTGGGTAGGGAACATTGTTCAAACACCCTATAAAACTTCTGCATGCTCCCTGTGAGTCTGCGGCGGACATGTGGTTCACTGGACTCTTTTCAATGGCCCCCATGGGAGACATTTCCGTCTGGTCTTAATATCCCAAATAATTATATTTCTTCTAAATGACTTATTTATATTTGTCTTGCAAATATTGTAAATTTTTTAGCTGATTGGGTTTTTCTTTTTGGAGCTGGTAACTAGGGATTTGAGAGCCAAAGTAGCAATCCACCCAGAGCAACTATATGGGTAATTATGGTGTGAAACTTTGTGTTAGCTTCATTTCAAAACCCATTTTATATTATGCTTTTGTTTTCCTGACTTTTTCTCTATTTTAAATTTGTGCTATATTGCTATAGTTTAGGTATTTTTCTAAGTCTTCTTAAGTTCTTTGGTAAAACACATAACCAGATGGCATATAAATAAGCCAACAACTAATATGTAACGATCATTACTATTAACAATATTAGAACCAGGTACATTTAAAAATAGAGAAGGGGTTCAGAACCCATAGCATGCAAACTGCATACACTGAGGCTGGTGGGTTCAAACTGGCCTGGGCCAGCTAAACAACAAGGATAACTGCAATAAAAATTAGCTGAGCATTGTGGTGGGTGCCTATAATCCCAGCTACTGGGGAAGCTGAGGGAAGAAAATGGCTTAAGCCCAAGTGTTGGAGGTTGCTGTGAGCTGTGACACCACAGTACTCTTCTGAGGGTGACATAGTGAGACTCGGAAGAAGATGTCCTAATGTCAAAGCAAGGCTAAATATTCTCTGAATAGCTAAAAATAATTTAATATTAATATTTTATATACTGAGTTTGTTAAGAAAATAGTTCATTAGAAAAATATTTATGGAGTATATGACATGTGCCAGGTAACTACTGCAGAATATAGTGAGAAGACTACAGTGGCAATTTCTGAAAACATTTCAAAGGAAAGGCAACTGATTTTAGAAACTGGAATTTGGAAGCAGGCATGATGGAGGATCATAGGCACAGAAAATGAAGAAGTATTGTTGAATTTGCATGTTGAAGTTCAAGAAAAAGAAAACAATGAGAGCACAGAGTGAAAAGGAGATGCAAGCTATGCTGCTGTGTCCGAGAAAAATGGTGATGTGCTGAGCTGGGCGACGAATGTCTAAGAAACAGGTCGTGTCTGCGTATAGCCAGAGGGGCTCGGCTAATGATGGCGGTCTCTATGGTATGTTTTTAGGGAGGGAGCCATGGACCTGGCTGAAGACCAAAAACTTGACTAGTAAAAGCAATCTCCAGATTGCAATGTGGAATGTCCTCCCTGACCACAGAGGAGGGGGCAGCCACTTCACATCACACCTCAGAGGTCAGATGCAAGATTCTGGACCCCGTGGTCTCTGGGTTGCTCTTTACTATTTCCTACTATTTTTACTGTTGCAGGAACTGAGAAATTGTTACCAAGGTGTTGAAACAAGATTTTTTTACACCTTTTGTCCCAGACAATGGAAATCTATTCACTGTGTATTTCGGTAACTGCGTGTAGGACAGTAAGGAGGTTCTCCGTCAAACAAAGGTCTACTTCAGCCTGAGCTAGTCTCTATTCCTAGACATGTACAAGAGCCTTGCATATGTTTTCAATACTTCTCTCACTTGGTACCCACATTCTGTAAGGCAGCTGGCCCTGTTCATGTCCTTCTCATACATGAGGAAACTGAGATTGAGGAAGCTTCAGTGAGTTGTTGAAGCTTACATGGTGACACACTGTGACTCAGTCCATCTGACATCTGAACCCAGTGGCATTAATTAGCTAAAGGGAAGACGCCTCAATAGTGTAGAGATTGTAATTATAAAGTATGTTAATTGCATTGAGCAAGAGAAAATGTATGCTGGTTAGATACTTTTGTATTAATGAAATATTTAACAAATATGCATATGGATACATCTTATAGATACATGGTTCTTTAGTATAGAATACAAAAAGAGAAATGAGAATTTGTTTTAGAAGCATCTGTAAGCAAGATCTTGCTCTGTATACTATAAACAATGAGAAATTATAGCAATCAAGCAGTGAACTTTTATAGAGTCTTTTGAGTCATCCCTTGCAGACAGGAAGATTAAGATGAGAGATCTCAGAGGTTCTCTGGTTAGTGAAACACTGAGCCAGCGTGACATGAACAAGAGTGGATGGTTACAAGTGATCAGAGAATGCCAAAAGTATAGACGGCAAAGACTCCGTGAAGAGTACTATTAACTACTGCAAATAATAGTGTCGCTCTTTGTACCCTTAATTGATGGGTTATTACTCAAAATTTCCAGCAGAATTACACTTTTTCACCCCCGTGAACCAATGAAACCCAAATCATCATATAATTGAGGAGGAATTTTGTAGACAATGTTTAAGATACTTTCTGAGGTTGAGCAATGAAAAGCAGGGCTTGTCCATACTGGAAAATGTCAAGGCTGCCTGCAAAAGCTGCACTCTTGCAGTGTGTTGTGAAGAGGGCCAGGGGAGGGTGGAGAGAGAGGCAGAAGAGTGGGCGACAATGGGGCCACGTCAAAGTAGGCTTTGTACCTTCATTAGGTTCAAACTAGTCACACTAGGAATACAAAAGAGCAAGGTCTATCCATAGTATTCTAGTATTCAAGAGACTCAATCACATTGTTCAGGAAGTCCATAAAAGTAAGGAGAGAAGTCCAACCTGGAAGGAGATGGTCAGTTATACAAGAGACAGATGGACTTGAAGGGTGAGTGGGAACTGAATTTATCAGTTCCATAGCCTATTATTCGATTAGCTGATTGGTGATTCTCTTAGAGCTGAGATCATGGTCTTAAAAAAACAAAGCCATGAGCACACTCTCCCATGGCCCAGGTTGAATTCCTGTGCTTTGTCCTTTTTATCCTCCCAGATGCCAGAGAATATAAACTTTCCAAACATAAGAACTGGCAAGAAGTTAAGAATAGATTAGAAAGGCTTGATTAGAACACACAGATGAATCAGCAAAGAGTATAAACTGTTCTCTAAGGAATTTTAAATAGAGACAAATGCCAAATGGTGTACACAATTATGGAAGGAAACTTAGTCAACTGGCAAATATTTATTGAGCATTTCTTGTACATGCCAGGCACTGTGCTTGTCATTTTATACAACGTGGAACCAAATGGACAGAATACTTGGCTAACAGAGCTTACATTCTAGAGGAGCAGTTCATGCATTAAATGGATGAAGCCACTAAATTATAATAAAGGTTAATAAAAAAAGAATGGAATATTCTGAAAGAAAAATAGGCATATAAATTAGACTGATCGGCTCGGCGCCTATGGCTCAATCAGCTAAGGCGCCAGCCATGTACACCTAAGGTGGCGGGTTCGAATCCCCAGCCCGGGCCCGCCAAACAGCAATGATGGGATGGCTGCAACCAAAAAATGGCCAGGCATTGTGGCAGGCGCCTGTGGTCCCAGCTACTTGGGAGGCAGAGGCAGGAGACTCGCTTGAGTCCAGGAGTTGGAGGTTGCTATGAGCTGTGATGCCATGGCACTCTACCCAGGGGGATAGCTTGAGGCTCCGTCTCAATAAATAAATAAATAAACAAATAAATAAATAAATAAATAAATAAATAAATAAATTAGACTGATCTTATACGGGTGTGATCTTGCAAGTTGAGACTTGAGACCTCAGAGAGAGGAGGAGAAGTTACTCAAGTCAAGAAATGGCACTCCAAGCCCAGGAAATGGATCAAGCAAAACCTTTGGAGCTTAGTGTATTTGAGGAACTAAAAGAAGTCATTTTTGTCTAGAGGTCGGGGAGAATGCCATGTGATAAAGAGCTAGGGTCACCTGGATCCACATGTCAGTTTGTCAGCCATTTTTAAATGTTTTAAAAGGTGAAGTGATTTTACTTGGAAAAGATCACTTTCTGCTGAATGAAAAAAATGAAGAGTAGAAGCCACAAGACCAATTGTGAGATTGCATAACAAATGATGGGGGCTTGGATTATATGGAAGAAAGGAGAGATGGAAAATATGAATTGATTTGAAATACACCTTGGAATTATTAATACAATTGACGTGATCCATCAAAATTGTTGTATTTTGTAGACAGGTGGAAAAGGAAGAGCTTCTGCAAAGTTTTACTTCCTTTTATGGGTGAGGGTTTTTGGTTTGATCCCTGGATGATTAACACCATGTGCTCCAGATTACCATGTGAGCAGAAGGTTAAACTAGATCAGTTCTAATTTCACACTCGCTAGTCCACCAAAGACAACTGTTTTTAGAGTTAACCATGTAATAGGTATGCCGTATTCACTACCTTTGTGTGGCTATTTAAATTTCAATTATTTAAAATAGAATAGCATTTAAATATTCAGTTGCTTAGTTATACTAGCTAGGTTTCATGTGTTCAGTAGTGACACATGGCTAGGAGTTACCACATCAGACAGCACAGATGTAGAATATTTTTGCTCATGCAGAAACATTTTATTTATTAGCTCTAATGTAATACATCATCTAGGCATTTTTGAAAGTGAATTGGAGCATTATTCATATTCAAAACCAGGACAATAGACTTGAACTTGATTGTGCTTGGCATCTATGGATATCTCAGCAAGACTGATCATTTCAGGAACTTTATTTCTAGTCTTCATACCTCTTAGCTGACCAGACATGAGTAAAGGAAATGGTCTCAACATCTCCAAGCTGATGGGTTGGTACTGTGGGCAGACTCTAGGATGGTCTCCAGTGAGCCTCACCTTCTGGCATGCATGCTCTTGTGGAATTCTGACCCCTTGAGTATAGGTTGGACCTAGTATCTCACTTCCAACAAATAGAATACAGTATAGTAAAAGTGATGGAATGGCTCTTCCAAGATTAGATTACAAAAATCCAGGGTTATTTTAAACATTCTTTCTTGCTTGCATGCTCTGAGGGAAGACAACTGTCATGCTGTGATGTGCCCCATGGAGTGTCTCATCTGACAAGAAACTGAGGCAAGTCTCAGGCCAAGAGCTCTTCAAGAAAATGAGGCCCGCATTTCAGTTCACTGACTAGCAAGGAACTGAGGATTGTTTACAAGTTTGTAAGCAAGCTTGGTAGCAAATCCTTCCCACCTCGAGACTTCAGATGAGTCTGTGTTCCCAGCCAACAGTTCAACTGAGATTTCTGGAGAGACCTTAGGCCAGAGATAACCAGCTAAACTCCACCTGGATTCCTGACCCACAGACAAAGATATAATACATGTTTGCCATTTTATACAACTAAGTTTGGGGGTAATTTGTTACATGGCATAGATAACTAATATATTTGGGCTTCTCTGGGCATGATATCTCAAATGTTAGGGAAGTGTGTGTTGAGCATAAATATGAGCATTTATCTGATTGTTAATCTCCTCTAAATGCAATCCCTCTTCTTACGACTTTTCCTTCTATAGTTGGGGGAGGCCAGCATGTAGCTTAATTGAACCATAGGAAACCTTTAATTTGTGTTTGCTGATTATATAAAAACAAAAATGGAATAAATAAGAATACACTATGACAGAATAAATAATGATACACTATGACATAAGGCAGGCAAGTCTTATCTCTTCCCACCTATCCATGGTAGAAGGCAAATCTTTGACTTGGGAGGAAAATAACTCTTAGAAAAAAAAAAAAAAGAAAAAGGTCAGAGAATGTCTTGGAAATGTACTTGACATGAAAGCAACCCATTTTCTTGTTGTTTTCTTCCCTAACACTATTTTGTTCTTCTTTCATTCATCATTCTTCCTTATCTATTGGTGACCATACACAAACTGAACTCTTCATGTAGGTCTTTTACTCCAGATTCCTTGGCATTGACTGAATGAGAGTACTAGTGAACAATGCCATGTGTCAGCCTCAGAGCCTTTATCGCCAGTGAGAGGGCAATAAACCCTGGTGGGGTCTATCCTCATCCCAGAGCATCTCTGACTCCTATAGTACAATATATACATTTGTTCTGTCCATGAGCATAACTCTGTTATGTCTTGTAAGTATTCTTGTGCTATAGTAGCAAAAGCCTGAAAGTTTTGATGAAATACATTATCATAGAAGTTTTATAATTTCACTAATTCATGGGATAGTATTGGCAAAATATTTCCACAGAACCATTTTTTTTCTTTTTTTTTGGCCCAGGCTAGGGCCAGGGCTGGGGCCGGGTTTGAACCCACCACCTCTGGTATATGGGGTTGGTACCCTACTCCTTTGAGCCACAGGCACTGCCCATATAGAATCAATTTTTAAAGGTAGAAATAATAAATAGGGTTAAAATGAGGTCATAAGCTAATGACTGGGATGTTAAGAGATTTGGAATTAATTCTCAAGTGTCCCAAATCCATTCACTGTGAATATAACAAGGACACAGGATCAAGGCAGAATTTAAGCACTAGGAGACCAAAAATGAGTAGCCATTCCAAATGTGGAAAATAAAATTCATCAAGCAGCCCAGTGTGGTGGCTCATGCCTGTTATCCTAGTTCTCTGAGAGGCTGACAGAGATGGATCACCTGAGCTCAGGAGTTTAAGACCAGCCTGAGCAAGAGCAATAACCCATCTCTAGTAAAAATAAAAAAATTAGCCAGGTGTCAAAGCAAACACCTGTACTCTCAGCTATCCAGGAGGCTAAGATAAGAGAATCTCTTGAACCCAAGAATTTGAGGTTTCTGTGAGTTATGATGCCATGGTATTCAATTCCCGGGCAACTGAGTGAGATTCTGTCTCCAAAAAAAAAAAATTCACAAGGGAAGAAAAAAAAACTTTTATGATGCTACTGAGAAAAATAATCAGCAGTCATCTGATGAGCTCAAGACAGTAAACACCTAGTCTCCCAATGAGGGCCTGAATCATTGTGAAAATTAGCCACCTACTTCTGAGACTTTACAGAGAGCACAATTACCATAGCTGGCATCATAAAAATAACATTCCAAACAGAGGCTCACAAAATGTTTTTTTGTTAAGAACCTTCTTGGCATAGAAATTATAATCCCTCACCTACCTTCCATATTGTCTGTGGAGTTTCCCTTTGGAATACTTCTTTCCTTCTCTGTATGGAAGAAGAAGCTTGGAGATTTAGAAAAGTCCTGGGGGGACTATGCATGGAAAGTCGCCAGGGATTCTAGAACCATTTTTTTAAACTAAAAAATTTGAGAGATGTCTTTATGAAACTGACAAAGAGAATTTATATAAAGTGTAGCAATTTGATTAAAAAGTTGTTTGATGGTAAGGATCAGTATGCAAATTCAAGATGAAAGAGGTTATGAGGAATTTTGTGGGACCAGAAGATATATTAGCACTAAGTTTTAGGTGGCAAGGAAGAAGGGGGGGAGAAAAGGAAAGGGAGAAAGAGGAGGTGAAGATGATGAAGAAGAAGGAGAAGAAGGGAAGGAGGAGAGTATAGAGAAGAAGAAAGGGAATTCACTATAGAGGCTGGATTGGGGGAAATTCATGAATTTGTTGTTGTTGTGGTTGTTCATGGAAGGCTCTAGATGTTTAAAATACTTTTAGTTTCCTTTAGGACACACTGAAATATTCTTATTCTATCTCACTTTATCTTATCCTAAATTACTTGGCTAGATCTTTCTCTCTTTTCTTTCCCACTTGAATTTTATTCTCCCTTTAATCCTTTTCTCAAGAAGAAGTATTTTCCCCACACACTCACTTCCCTCTTCCCTGCTGGTGCTATGCCCAGCGATCACTCTATCCTTGAGCTCAAACAGCTGTTGTTGGTTAGTGTAACCAAATGTGTAATGACCTTCCTTTTGGTATTGGTGTAGACATGGGTGCTCTGCCACTGTGCATTGTTCCCCACTTAATTTATAAGCTCCCCAAAAGACAGAAAGTGCACTTAATGCTTTTCTGGGCCCAACTTCAACATTAGCCTATCCAAATGGTTTGAGCATAGCAGGTTTCAACTGATGAAGCTCTCCAGGAAAAATGAAGAGAGAATCTCAACAGTATAATGGTCAGAGGAGAACGTGATTTGAGAGGAATGTGGTTTCTGTTATGGTTTAGTTTTTAGAACCCAGTGCAGTCAACCCTTACCCAGAACTGCCTGTTTAGAAGTATTTAGGATATAGAGCACAAAGTAGTGTTGGCGAAAATGTGCCAATTAATAATCCACAAGTAGTGGATGTAAGCCTATACAGAGATAAGCATTTAGATGTAATAGCCATTGAATGCTTACTATGTACCAGGCACTACCATATGTCAAGAGATATCTGGCCAGGGTATTATTGGCTCTGAATCACCTTTGAGGTGCTTGGGCTTGGAGCAAAGATGCCAGTAGCACAGAATGCAGAGGAGATAGGGAATAGGTGGTAGAAAAATGACAGGAAACAAGGATTCTTGACTTTATCCCTACTAGGTCACAACTCCCTCTCTCAATAGCTAATTCATCCCAAAGAAATATTTTTCCATGTTTTTAAGTTGCAATAATGAAAAGAGGTATGCACTGAATTGAAAGAGATTCTTGACTGTATCATACTGGTTGTAAGTTGTTATAAAATTAATCAAAACAATACCTAAAAATAAACATTTACGCATTTATAACAAATAAACTTAGAGACTTAGGATTTAAAGAAAGCATAATTCATCTCCCTATGTTTTCAACCAAATAATGAAATATCTATAAATTTTATTTATGGTGAATAAAAATAATCAGCAGAGTCTTATAAGCTACTTATAGTGTACATATGCCTTTTTTTTTGGATGTTCAGTGAAATAGCCTCTCTTCCTTGTGTTGGTTTTGGTGAGAATCCACTGTGTGAGTCTTAACTGAGAAACCAGACTCTAACTTAACTACAGAATTTCTCCCCAGCCCCTGGTAACTGGGTGGGAGGGAGCATATGTGACCTAGGCTTTGCCAATCTATGTGCTCACCTAGGACTTCGAATGTCTAGTAGGTAAAGTGATCCTGCTCTGAGAGGACATAGCCTAGTGGAAGTGATGATGCAATGGAGTTTGCATTCAGTGATATCAGAGCTGTACAGTGGCAGCGGTGATTACGTTCCTTCCAGATTCCCATCCCTCGCCTTCCTTGCCCACTTCCTGTTTTCCAACTGGGCTTTTTTACTCTTCTCGCTCAGAAAGCAATTATACTTCTGAATCATGAAAGCTTAAGTTACCTCAAGTGGTTGTGCTTGTAACCAACAACATATTTATGTGACAGTACAATGAGAAAAATATACTGTATAAGCCACAGTACTGATGGGAATAATTAAGTTAATCTTTGTATCTCTAAGTTTTACCAGGGACATGTGGATGGTTTTCAAAACACAGTGATTCACAACCCACACAGATACCTTGGGGTGCTCGGAGTTAATGACCAATGTCAACATGGATGCACCATTTGTGTCTGGACTAATGTTTAGCCTAGTGATGCTCATTGTTTCCCATGATGAGACATGTCAACACCAGGTACAGAACTTTGGGAGAAGTGCTGTGCAAAGCTCCCAAGCTTAGAGGTCACTTCTTTCTCCACAACCAGCTGTGCAACCCTTATAATTACCCAACTTCTTTAAGTTTTAGTATCCTCATATGTTCATTGGGGGGTCAATGCCTATACTCTTCTAGTTATAATTAGAGTTCATGAGTCTGAAATACCTGGCAGACACTGAATAAACATGGGTACCCATATCTTTCTTCTCCTCTTACAACTTCCATTAATTAACACATTCAGTGGAAACTATTGTCCATACTGAGAGGACTATAAAGAAATGATTGCTGGGCACAGTGGCTCATGCCTGTAATCATAGCACTCTGGGAGGCTGAGGCCAGTGGATTGCTTGAGCTCAGGAATTTGAGACCAGCCTCAGCAAGAGTGAGACCCCTATCTCTACTAAAAATAGAAAAACTAGCTGGGCATAGTGGTGGGAGCTTGTAGTCCCAGCTACTTGGGAGGCTGAAGAGGAGGATTGCTTATGCCCAAGAGTTTGGGGTTGCTGCAACCTATGATCATGACACTCTATCCAGGTCAAAAGAGTGAGACTCGGTTAGAAAGAAAGAAAGAGAGAAGGAAGGAAGGAAGGAAGGAAGGAAGGAAGGAAGGAGAGAGAGAGAGAGAAAGAGAAAGAAAGAAAGGAAAGAGAAAGAAAGAGACAGAGAGACAAAGAAAGAAAGAAAGAAAGAAAAAAGAAAGAAAGAGAGAGAGAGGGAGAGGGAAGGATGGAGAGGGAAGGGGTGAGGGGAGGGGAGGGGAGGAATGACTCAAAGAGTTGTGTCTCAAAAGGCCAGGGGACAAATTACATATTCATATACATGTGTCTGGGTGGCTACTGGGATTCATGGAAATATTTATAATTTTGATTATTTAAAAGTATTCCTGGAGAACCACAATACAAAATACTTTATAATCTTGATGAAGTGTATGAATGTTTGAATAGTATTCTGCAAGGGTGGCACAAAAAAGCAAATCACTTAGCTAGTGAGTCAAACTCAGCAGATTTCTCAACATAAAATATCTCAGCTTATCTTTATGCTTTTCTAGTAATTCCTCTGTACATTGTAACTCTCATGAGTTATCAAATTACAGGTTCTATTTTGGAGAAAGCCTTCTAAAAGAGGAGGACAAAAAATGCAAGGAAAAGAGACAATTACTAGATAGAGGAAAAAAACAGATATCTGCTTTTCTCTAAAAGAATATATATGTTAAAGAGTTGACTGTGACCTCCGCAGCAGCTGGGACCTCTGTGAGTGAAGTTCCACATATATCCTAGGTAGGAGTAAGACGCAGGTTACCTGGAAACATTTTAGTACTTGTTTTAGTCAGCATAAAATTGTTTTTCAAGCAAGAGAATATTAAGAGTCTGAGGGCTTATTTAAAAGTTTTACTCTCATTTCACTGCAGTTTATGTTGGGAATCATTTGTAGTAGACGGAAATTTGTTGGTTAGCAAGAGCTCACGAACAGAAGTTTTTTTTCTTCTCTGTGTGGGTGGAATTTAATATAATGCCAAAGGGTCAAATTTTAGAAAGAAGAAAAAGGCAGCTAACTCTAAAACATAATAATGAACTAATCATCTCCCCAAGAATTTCAAGAACAGTCTTTTCAAATCACCAGAGCCATCAAATCGCAGAGTTACAGAGCACTTCAAACAGTCTCCGTGGTTATATTCAGTCATCGTTTTAAAATAACATTCAAGTTGTGCTTAGAACACTGGGGAGTTTCATGCACATGAATTTTAGAAGGTTGGCTATCACCCCATCAACCAATCACAATACAAATCATGAGTTGAGGGGCAGCAAGAAGACCACATGGCTGACTGACACTTGAGGAAATTCTTTGACCAGGAATATATGGCTTCTGGGCACTGAGGGAGTTCAGAAACGATCTTCTCACTGGGCTTCTCCACCTTCAGAAACTTATGCCTATAATGCAATGTTTGACAGAAAAAACAGAGCAAGAAAAATTATGACGCCTAATTAGAAAAGATTTGTAACTCTTACCTTAGAGAATTTCAATGTGAACTAGCGAGAACTGCTCGAAGTTGTAGCTTCAGTTCTTTAGGTAAGACTTTGTGTGATACTGTGTTTCACGGAATGCATGACCATTAGACAGTCTCTTTTGATGGATGAAAAATGTTTCCTCCATAGTCTCCACAATTAACATTACATTGCTTGATTTCCTGTCTCTGAAGGGCACATGATTTTTTAAAGGTTATTTATTGTCTAGGCAGGTCCTTTCTGTGATTCCTCCCTCTGATGAGGTTACTTGGAATGTTATTCCACAGACATGCAGGAAAACTCAGTAGCAGGGAAAATAACAGTGTCGTTAACCTCCTTAGCACTGGAGATAAATTAACGCTAATAGGAGAGGTACCAGGGTAGCAATTGACTTGACAGAGTGAAATTCACTGGCATAAGGAAACAGTAGTGGGTGTCACTTTGGTGGACATGATGGCTAGGGGGTTGGGAGTGGCTCTTATCCCTCCCTGCTTGAAGTTCAAGGTGCACTGGACTAATTCAAAGTCCAGCTGCTCCCAGGCTCCCGTCACCCACTGCTGCTGACCTAGCTGATGGAAACCAGTGCCATCCTGATTATTTACGTCTCCCCGGATCAAATAACTCTTCTCATCTCATTTCGTGACAGAGTATCATGACCGCCTCATGGTATACGTACACAGCAGGGCTCTGCCTCACTGGGAAACATTTCTGTAAAGATATTTAAACGATATACTGCAAGGGGAAATAGGCCAGAGTAGATGTCTAAGAGAAGCACGACAGAAAAGAAAAAAAAAAAAGAAAGAAAGAAAAAGAAAAAGGAAAGCAAACAATCATCTAAAAGAAAGAAATAAGTAGGGGTCCTCCGGGTCATGTCTGGCCAGCCATGGAAATGCATTTTATGTTTTCATTTGTTAACTGAATGCTAAATGAAAATGACAATAATTAATATTTTACTGCCCATTAATTAGGAAATTGTATCCTCGG
>CAUYQV010179194.1:0-11525 GCA_963574575.1 Galagoides demidoff
CCCGTGCCCCCCTCCCGCCCCGACCCCCCGCATCGCTTGCCCTCCCCCTGGTGGCCCGTGTCCTGCTCTTCCCCCCTGATTGCCTTTCCCCCCCCTGGGTGGCCTGTGCCCTGTCTGAGCCCCTGCATGGCTGGCCCTCCCCCGGGTGGCCCGTGCCCTGTCTGAGCCCCTGCATGGCTGTCCCTCCCCCGGGTGGCCTGTGGCCTGTCTGAGCCCCTGCAATGCTGTCCCTCCCCCCTTCTCCCGCTTCCTCAGTGTGTGCTCAGGTGTCTCCTGGCGGATGTGCAGGAAGTACCAAAAGGGAAATAATCAGACTCCCACCTAGAAGTCCCTCTGGATAAATCATAGGCAGCAGGGACGGTGGAGACAGAAATCTGAACAGCGCACTGTGCTTGGCGCGAACCGTGTTTCTACACGCTCTCTGCTCCTGACGAGCACACAGCTCATTGAGGACAGTGGGGTGTAGCTTTGTAATATTTTCCACATTGGACAGTGGCTTTGAAGCCTCAGAATGATGCTCAATTATCAGATCACCTCAGTGACGGGTATTCCAGAGGAAAACAATGATGTGTACGTCTTCCTAGGTGGGCAGGGCGGGCAGGGAACGGACGGAGAATAAGAAGGTAGAGTTATCTCACTTTCCAAAAACCGTAACACGTGGCCCTCCCAGAGAGGGGAGAAGAAGCTGCTTTTTATGACTTTGTACAGAACTTAGTTCTCTTTACCCTATTGTCTGAGTCCACCACAAATGGCAGGTAAGTCTCACAGCCAAAATCTCACTTTGCTGAGTCCTCAGGTCAGTTTTCCAACTTGGGGACCTGACTGTATTTGCATTCTCGCCCGTGGATCTAAGGAGAGGGAGCAGCTGGAGGGCTGCATCCAGGACGGGGTGGACAGGCTGAAGCACCCGATTAGGAGGATAAAAATTTGTTTCCTCTATACCTGCATCTGGGAAGTGCTTTCCAACGATTCCCAACATTTTGTCAAAAATATTTTATAATTCCATAGTAGCAGTTGTGCCTTTATTTCTTTAGTCTACAAGGCAGTGCTTGAAATGCATAGGGACTCAGACTTAGCATTGACAGCTGCAGAAACTGTGAGTAAAGATTTGCAGAGCAAAGCTGCATCCGATGTCTAAGTCTGCAGGCCCACGAGGCTCCCAGGTGGGAACTCATCTGAGCAAACACAGACAGGCACTCGAGCCCCCGTATCTTCTCCAGTTCCTGTCCAAGCAGTGAAGGCAGGAACCTGATTCTGCCTACCCACCTGCTTTATCTCAAGTGCTATACTTACCTGGCCATGGATGCAAACGCCCAGGGAGCCCAAACCCAGAGCAGCCACACATGTCCAGTGGCCTAGGTGGAAGTCTCCATCTGCCTCGTGTGCATTGAAAACAGCTACTTGTCAGCCTGGGCAAGAGCAAGACACGTCTCTACTAAAAATAGGAAAATTAGCCAGGCGTCGTGGCAGGCGGCCGTAGTCCCAGCTACTTGGGAGGCTGAGGCAGGAGGATCTCTTGAACCCAGGAGTGTGGGGCTGCTCTGAGCTATGACACCATGGCATTCTACATGAGGTAGCAGACACTTCCTCAAAAAAAGAGAGAGAGAGAGAGAGCGAGAGAAAGAAAAGGAAACAGCTACTTGTCTCTAAGCACCATCAGAGCCTCCCCCAAAGTAGGAAGCACCAGCCCTCTGAGGCCGGGCGCCCTGGCGGAGGAGCGTTCCCACCCGTACCTTGTAGAGGGCAGACATGGACGCGGAACCCACGACCAGCGCGATGCCGATGACAGAGTGGCTGTGGAAGCCGTCAGCATAGGTCATCATCACGATGCCAGCGATGGCGAGGATGGCGGCTACAATCTAAACGGAGGGAAGAAGAGGACGGTCAGGGTAGTGGTGGCGAGTCGGATGGACGATGCAAGGGCCAAGAAGCTGAAAACACACGTGGGGTGCAGCCATGTGAGCGGTGAGCAGGGTCCCCTTTCCAGGCTTCCTTGGGAGGGGACTAGGCAAAGGCACCCCTGTCTAAATTTCTCGTTGCTGTTTAAAGGGGGCACTTAGCAAAGGGCAGCATGACGGGAGAGCCAGAGACAGCTGCCAGCAAGGAGTAACTTAGCACCAGGTTGGTGGCTGGTCCCTGGGATTCTGGGGAGCTTGAGAAGGAGGTGATGATGGGTAGCTGGTCAGGACAGGGCCTGGTAGACAATCCCTGTGCAGGGAGAGGAAAGGACCTGAGTTCTTCCCCAACCTCTGAAACTACCTTGTGTGACCCTGTCTTTATATCTCAACAGGGAAGGGGCCATGAGGGCAGCAGGTTTTGCCCCCCTTTCCCGTGCCAGCTGTGGGGCCTGACAAAATGTCACCTGCCAATCAGGGCTACGAACAACGCCCCAGCCCTGGAGGTGCTGTCCTTGTCCTTAGCAGCTGCAGACCTTTTGCCCCCAGCCCCAGCAACTGTCCTCAATCTTATTAGTGTCCAGCTACTGACTCCTCAGTGGCACGGAGAGCTTTGGGGAGAGGTACACAGTACTGCTGTGCAAAGTAAAATTGCAAGGTGTGAACGACTAGGAAGTAAGCTTTCTGGGCGGTGTTACCCTAAGGAGAAAAATGCACCGACACAGGGAATAAACACAGGTAGCCATGGAGCTGCATCAGTGTCTCGGGGAGGGGGTGGGGAGCGGGAGTTGTCAGCAGAACAAATGTATAGAAGTTTCAACCACTGGGCTGCCTTGAGACTTTATCCCTTTATGGAGCGCTCAAAGTTGACTTCAGCTACCTGTGACAATACCACATAACTCACATTACTGAGGGGCCAGAGGATAAGTGTTTTCTCTAGATTTCTCCATTGAGCCTCAAAAACAGGTAGCTATTGTCACCCTCCCTCATTTCCTAGATATGAAAACCTAGGCTCAGAGAGGTTATGTAACTTGCTCAAAGTCACACAGCCGTTGCGTGGAAGAACAGAGACACACATTTCAGGTCCGTCTGATCGCAAAGTTGGTGCTTGTGTTTGTACAAGGCAAAGTGTGAGTCCCATAGCGAACTATTGCCAACTATACTCCTGGAGTGGCTTAAATATAACATTTTTGGATTAGTAAAAAGTCATGTGGTTGAATCCCACGCAGTATGTCTGAGGTATAGGCTTCTCCTAGTCCAAAGCTCACGTGGTATTTTCACATAGTGCCTGGGACACGGTGGCCCTGGCCAGAGCAGATGGTTATGAGGTACCAGAGAAGTGGCAGCCCCATCTGCCTACTTGTCCCTTCTGGTTTAGAAATTCATTTGTAAGGCGCTGTTCTGCATCACCTATCCGCATATAATTCATGTTCAATGCTACGTGTACTGCATACACCTGCTCATTAAAAGAAAGAACCAGACATAGCAGGGAGCTGTCACTCCCGCCCCTGCGCCACCAACTGGATAAGGGGAGGACAGGGAAGACGCAGGCAGGGAAGGGGTGCTTTCTGCTCCAGAGAAATGGGGCAAGGATGCCGCCAGGAACGGGTCAGCCCGGGCGGCAGCAGAGGTACCGGCGAGAAAGAGGAAGTGAACTAGGAGGAAAGAGGGGAGGGGAGGAAACAGCCAAATCTCAACGCTTTGGCACTTGAGTCTTTCCAAATTTGCGGCTGGGCCGAGGTTGGAGGAAATGCAGGAGAAAGGGGGTTATTCTTTCCTGAAGCTTTGCAGGGCAGATCTCCAACCTCTTCCTCTCTCTTCTCTATTGATTAAATAATAAATGGCGAAAAGCTGAGGTGTGAGAAGAGCTGGGGGAAGAGGGGTGTGTGTGTGTGTGTGTGTGTGTGTGTGTGTGTGTGCGTGGCTGGCCACTGACCTTTCGGTCAGCCAGGGAGATAAACACCAGGGAGTCCGGCTGCCCCTTCAGGTCACTGTGGCAGGTGGGCCGGGGATGGAGAGCCCCTCATCCACACCTCCTGGTCGTCTCTGGGGGTCCCAGCCACAAGCCTCATAGTCGACACACCTGGCTGTGGGTCCCCCACTCCCTGGTCATCAGCAGCCTTGCCAGGACCTGACCTGAGTGCTGGGGGCTCCCACATCGCTCTCAGTTCCCCTCGGAGCACAAAAGGCTGGAAGTGTGCCCTACAGCTTTGGGGGCAGAGCCCAAGCGTCCTTCTTCCTTAGCATAAAATTCATTGGAAGGTTCCAGTTTTGTCTTTTAAAAAAAATTAAGTGCATATTTTACATTTTACATCCTAACAATCTGAGCTTCCTGGTTTTCACAGGAAGGTATTTCCTTGCCTGTTTCCTAAAATGAACGCTTTGGAAGGAAGGCCGGTCAAGTTCGTCCTGTGGTTTCACAGGCTCCACGTGCACCTCCTCCCTCCAGACACCCCTGGAGAGGGCACTGAGTCCGTGTACGCAGTAAGGACAACAGGCTTGTGCCCTTTTCCCCTGTCCCCATGCTCTCCACTGAACTATCCTGAAACACGGACTGACAGGGAATAGTGGTCTGAAACTGGTGACAGCCACCGTCTCTATTGTGGGGAACAACTCATTGGTGACAAGGATGCAATGGTACCCTGAAGGGTACCCAGGCCTAGACACTGCTTTAGCATCTTCATGTCCTCACCTGGCATGGTGACTGTCATAACCCACGGGGCTCCCTGGGCTCTGGGTGTAGAGTCCCAGCCACCCTGGCATTAGTTAGCAACGTACCCTCCTGTACAGCGTCTACTCTATATGGGGGGCGGGACCCTCAAGCCATCTGGAGAGACAAGGAGGGTTAGTAGAAACCCCACCTTTCAGACTGGGATTTCTCTCTCGTGCTGGGAAAACTGTGACAGGCTGCAAGTTCTCTGCCAGAGAACTTTTTTGATTTGTACAGTTTGAGGCCATTTTACAGAAGGAAAAGAAAAGACTGGTTATTCATTTATTGTGTGTGTGTGAGGGTAGAGAAGGGGTCTCCCTATTGCCCAGGCTGGTCTTGAACTCCTGCCCTCAAGTGATCCTTCTGTCTCAACTTCCCAAAGTGCAGGCATTATAAGCATGAGTCACTGCGTTTGGACTGAATGATTTTTTAAGTACATTTCCCCCCAGTTGTTTTCCTCCCAGCTTCTGGACTGCTATACCAACTCAAGGGATATTAGAGTTTGGAAAGAATCAAGAGACCCTCTTGTCCACTCTTCCTATGTCCAAGTGGAGAGAGGCCTGGACGGTGAGCCCTATCAGCTCCCTGGCCCCTGCGTCCTCCCCAGCACTGTGCTCAGGTTGCAGGGCACAGCCTCCCACACAAAGGGGGGGAGGTCAGGATCCAGTGCTGTACTGTTCAGGGATGGCTCCTGTTGAAACACTGGAAACAATTTTGATTGTTAGAAACATCAGCTAGAATCTGATTGAGATGGGAACTAATCTTGGAAAAAGGACCCAGGTGGATCCTTGCTCCTTCCTCCGCCCCTTCTGGTTTGAAAGCCGTCATGGTGATGGGTGGTTATGAATGGCCTTGAACAATTAGAGAATCCCACCTTCCATTTCCTCTGACTTGGAGACTGGGGTGGTCTTGGGGCATCTGACCACAGCTAGGTGGGTGTCCTACACCCCAAAACTCTACCCACTTTCACCCTACAGTTGCTTCTGCCATCCAAAACTGCTTCCCCAACAGAAAAATTGGGCTGGTCCTCCAACCTCTTCTAAAAGAAGGAATAGTAAGAATAAGAACATAGAGAAAACAGAACATTGCTGAGTTTTTTGTGCCAGGCAGGCATCATCTTATTTTATTCTCACAACTAGTCAGTGAGATGGATACAAATATTCTACCTCTTTTAAAGATGAAGTAACCAAGGCTCAGAGATGTTTAGTAATTTGTTCAAAGTCCAATGAGAGCAGAACCAAGATCCTTAGCCTGGAGTACCTCGCTGTGTACTAGGACCTCTGTCCTGGAGAGCCAGGATGTGTATACAGACACTGACACCCAGGCCAATTTGGGCTCCTTGTGAATAGACACCCCTACAACTTGTCACATTCCGATGCTCTAAGTGTCTGGGATCACACAGCATCATAGCACAGACACATTTGCTTCTATCTACATCTGTCTGCATGACCTGGACCTGCAGATGTCTTCCAGGAGCCGCAGCCCTTGTGGTTTGAGTAACTGCCTTAATAACGCCAATCTCCTGTGCAATATGTTTCACATGTGTTAGGCTGAGCCTGCATCGTGGTTTTCATGTGCAACTCTCAAGTTCATATCAAGTTCGCTCAGTCTTCCACAAGTTTTGGAAATTACCTGGTGGAAGCTGCTAGCTACCCCAGCGTTCTGAGTGAAGTCTGAGCGAGCCCATGCATCAGTCAGATGCCAATTTGGACCTAAATCTCCACCTGTTTATCAAGGAGAAAGTTTGACTCTGACAAGCTGCGGGTATCTCATGGATTTTGTTGACTCTCAAGTCTTGAAGAAAAGAGGAGAGAAATGCCTCCCAACTCTAGGGGGAGCTCTTCCATATGGCCACGTATACCCAAGAAGAGTACCGATTATCACAGAGACCTACCCTACACAGTGCTTTGCTAGTGACACAACTCCATCCCCAACTCTGGCTCCTTGGATCTCCATTTCAGAGCTAGCACAGGCCCAAAGACTTTCACCAGAAACTTTGCTCAGTATACAGCGGTCAGCACAGACCAAACCAGTCAAGTGGCCAGCAGGGCCAGACTAGGTCATCGTCCAGGGATGCTGTGTGTCATCTCTCATCCGTGTAGGGTGATCACAAAGAAAAGATCTAGAAATACCATATTGCTCTCTGTGAGCCTGTGAGTATTTTTCCACACCTCCTTCTCTTTAACCTGAAAAAAATTATTTTCTTGTGCTAGAAGCAGAATTAACCTCGACACTCCCCTCATTTGGAACTTGTTGGAGACATCAGAATCATATCCCAAAGTTCCATGTATTCAGCTCTTTGCATCAAACAAAGTGAAGAAGGGCATGCATCAGCGGCATGGAGGCCTGGGATGCTCATATCTTTAGCATGGAGCCAGGCAGCCTGTCGGGGGGAAAGGGTTATTGCCGGAGCTACTGGCATTTCTCGTAGATGATGTCTTAGGTCATTTATTTGCTGAAAGCTTCCCTGGGTGGTAGCACAGGGATTGAGTTTTTATTCCAAAATTAGCACTAAGCCTCAAAAACAAACTTTTCCCCTACTGCATGCTAAAAATACAACTCAGCAGTTGACTCATGTCCCCACCGCTGTTTGGGTAACTTAGGTGGGCGTGAATCTACCATCAGGGTGATGTCACTGTTCCAGGACAGTAAGGGATGGACGGAGGGAGAGGGCCCCGAGTCTGCCCTGCTCATTATACACAGGCTTAGCTTTGTAAGAGGAGTGAGGGATGCTTTCTAGCTACAAAAGCTGCCTGGTGAAATGTGCTGGTTTGCAGCAAGGTGAAGATGGGGCAGTAGTAGCAGCTCATGGCCACCAGAGGGAGCCAGGCAGAAGTCACTAGGACTGTCCAGGCTCAACGTCACCTGTTCTTTATTCAGGAGTGGACCCCTCTATGTTTCAGCTGGTATTTGACAGCACACCTACCCTACTTCCTACAACCGTTATGAAGTGTGACTAGCTAAATTTGGCTAGCTTTTAATGTAATTGACTAAGTCTTGGTTGTAAAGTGACAGGGATAAAATTTCATTTCCCCTTTGTCTGCAAGGAGGTGAAACTGACCCTTTGCAGCCTGGATGAATCCTGAGTGTACCTGGCTCACTCTGGCTGTGTGTACGTGGTCCAGGCAAAGGGCTGAGACCGCATGCACGCGTGGATGCTGGAGGAGCCTTCATATTTCACACACACCCTAATCAGAGAGGGACGAGGCTAGCAGAATGCTCCAGGCTGCAGGGCACGGTCAGGCCGCACACTGCAGCCTGGGAAGCCGCCCATGGTGGAGGGGTGAGCACACAGAGAGCGGAGCGCGTTGCCATTCCCAGGTGGGGTCCCCGACTGGCACACACTTTAGGGAATGCTTGTTGAAATGCTTGAAATGAAAGGTGCTTTAATGAATGCTTGTCTAGTATGGTTTGCAAGCAAGAAAGTTTGCAAGGCACACCAAGAACCGGCCCTCTGCCGGGCTCTTTTTCTGCTGCAAATCAGGAGGAAAGTGGCCAGCAGCTTATGCTCATGGTCCAGCACATGGAGCTAAGCAAGCCAATGGGCAGGTTTTGGCTGACATGACTGAGTGAGGGAGGAAGACAGATAATAAGGAACTTACCCTCACTCCCATGAACCTGTCCCTGAGAACGATCCATGAGAGCAAGAACACAAAAGCTTTGTTGCAGCAGAACAACACGGAGACATCCGTAGTGTTTATTTTCTTTATTGCATGTAAGTACAGGTAGTTTGTGAGTGTCCAAAGAACACCAAAGGGTGCTGCCTTGGTAAAAAACACCTTCAAAGTCAAGCCATTGTCTCCAAAAAATCGACAGCATTCCCTAAAACAAGGAAAGAGAGGCAGTGTTATTATATTCTTGGGTTTCGACAGACCAGTTTTTTCCCTATAACCAGTTTGTTTTTTAGCAAACATCGGAAGGGGTAGTAGGGTCTTTTGATTATTTTGAATAAATACCTTTGTGCTAAAGCTCTTTAACCTATTACTCTAGTCCACTGAAGAAAATGTTGCACAGTGGTCTGACAGCGTGGATTATTCCTTCTGTTCATGTTGAGTTTGGAATTGACAGTTCTACCCGGAAGGTAACATTGGGATCACCTGACCTAAAGGTCCAACTCAGTGATGATTAACTGAGGGATTCTATCACTTGCTGAGGAAGAGGAGGAGGTCAGTAAGTCTTTTAGAGAGGGAGGGAAATGCTGATGGAGAAGGATGAATACTTGAAGAGACCGTATTGATGCTTATTTAAAAAAATACATTTTTACCCCCAATTGGAATTGTCTTCGAGATCAGGTAAGAGCAGTCACTTCTTGGGCGTATCTAACACATTGTAACTATGATACAAATAATGTTAATTCTCTACATGTATTTCCTCCATGAGGCCAGTTTTAGAGCCTGCTACTCCACTGTGTGGAAGTTCATGTTTCTGCTTCTCTAATAGGCATACCCAGGAGTTTGGGGTCTTCAGAGGGAATTAGATGAGGGAACACCTGCAGGAGAAAGCCTTTCAACACCAGGATTGATTCTAGGGGGAGGGATCCATCTTATACGTGCAAAAGGGGAGAGAAGGCCGTGCGTCACAGGCCTGGTGAAGACCCAGCAAGAAGGGCTGGGTCTACAGAGAGCAGCCTGTGTCCTTGACCGTCAGGGAGTGAAGATCATAGTTCTGTTGGGCTTGGTGAGCTAGGCAAGGTGACAGATGAGGGGGGCGCACTGCCACCGCAGGGGACCCTGTGCAGGCTCACAGTCATGGTGCTTCCTGGCCACAGGGGTGATGAGCCAGCCAGACTGGGACCCAGCTCATCTGCCATTTAGATGGAGACTCAGGCCCAGATGAACCACCATGAGAGCAAAAGCAAAGACACCACTAAAATAAATCAAACACACTGAGGGGATGGGAATAGCTTCAGCCTGTGCCACTTTATATTAAAGGCAGAGATAAAGGAGGAACATTAAAGACAATAGTCAAAGGGGACCAGCTAAGGTTTTTAATTTAACCTTATTGTCTGTTTTTACTATGAATCTAAAAGGAAGTTTGCCTTTGTTCATTATTCAGTGATTGGATATCCAAAGAAGAAAGAGAAAACTTATTAGAAAATGTGAGAGGGTGGGAGGGATTGGTAGAGGAGAAATGCTATTTTGTAGGGTATGGTACAGTTTTGCCAATTTTCACTGCGCTTAGAGTCCTGTGTTGCTTCTAAACCAATCAGCACCGGGTAAGACATTCAAATCACTAAGTGTGCCATGAAACCAATTCAATTCCATTAAATTGATTCCATTTGGGGTTTATACGGACGCAGCTCTGTCTAACAGGTAGGTTGGTATTTCTGTTTGCTGTGTAATTTTCATTTAGCGTCTCAGCTGCATTTCTATGGTGTTTGCAGAACAGTCTTTATTGTCCCAGGGACGGTGACCAGGAAGGGCGCCTGCCTTCATTTTTGTGATTATGGTGGCTATAAAGTGATGCTGATCCCTTGAGTATGACCAAGGCTAAAGAATAATTCGTGTTGTGAACGGGGCCGTCTAAACTAACCAGACAGCTTACTTCCCCTCTGAAAATCTACATTTGAGAAAAGTTCTCAATTAGCAAAAACTGTGCCTTGGATAAACCTCATTGGCTACGATACTGCCACTGCACAAAGCTTGAACATCTGCGTCTGACTCTTTCCAAGCCTGTTGGTTGTAGAAGGGGTGGGGCAAGACTGGGCTTAACATTGATGGCCAAGGTTGCTGGAAATGGGGAGGGAAGTGGGGATCTCATCCTGGCAGAGCTCTGTTGGCTCTTTCACAACTCATGGCCAGAGGATCACAGCTGAGGCTGGTGGATCTTGGTACTAATGAGACCAAGATGATTGGCTCCCTGGGCCACTGAGCTTGTGTTGTTTTACAACCAAAGACCGTACCCTATGCTGCATCAGCTGGCTTGCCCATATGTGCCCTTGACTGCAAGAAATATGATGGACACAAACCTCTTCCTGCCCAAGCCCTGGCGTATGAATAGAGTGCAGTAGATGCTTTCTCCATTCACTTCCACCAAGTTGACCGGGTGGACTAACACCCTCAGTCTTTATGTTCACTGATGCCCATGGCAGACCAAAGGCTGGAGGCTGGACGTTACCATCAGGTACACCCAAGCCATTATTTCCTACCCATTAAGGTATGTGCCAACCAAGATGTAGATGTGTTTGTTTCTAATCCTTCCTGGGCCAATTGCTTCTAGTTATTTCAATTATATAATTCAATCAAATGTTTCATAAACCAATGAAATAGGAGCAAGGAAATGAAGGTGATGTTTTTCTATGGAATCTAAGGGGCTAAGCTTCAAGGGAGACCCAATAAAAACAAGCACTGAAATGCCGCTATTGAATTATGCATGGAAAGATGGCAAAAGATAGAACAATTGTAAAAATCTGTAAGTTCTGCCCTTATGTTATTTGACGAATGCTTATGGTTCTTGGTAGTCTACATAGAATCACAGTGGGGATAGCCTGTCTTAGTGGGGTTAATATGGCTTTTCATGTAATCCAAGTCAACAAACACTTTTTTAGCATTTGTTGTACTGAATTCTAGACAAGAAATTGTGGCTGATAGAGAAAAAGTCAAGTTTTTAAGCTAAGTAAGCTTTTTTTACAATGAGGAAACTACCTTAAATGATTATTACCAATTAATTAATTTTTTCTTTTTGCAATTTTCTCCACTTTGTTTTTTCCCTCTTTTTTCTTTCTGGAATTTCTTTTAGTTCAATATCAGACCTTCTGATGTGATCTTCTAGTTTTATATATTTTTTCCCCTTCACTCTCTTTTTCTCTTTTATTTTGTGGGAAATTATCTTGACTTCATATTCCAATTCTTCTATTAGATTTTGAAAATTAGTAGCTTAATTTCCAAGAGTAGTCCCTGCTCTTTTTTCTTTTTTTTTTT
>CAUYQV010179195.1:0-10681 GCA_963574575.1 Galagoides demidoff
GGACCACAGGCACCTGCCACAACGCCCGGCCATTTTTTGGTTGCAGCCATCATTGTTGTTTGGCGGGCCTGGGCTGGGGATTCGAACCCGCCACCTTAGGTGTATGTGGCTGGCGCCTTAGCCGATTGAGCCACAGGCACCGAGCCTATTGTTTGTTTTTTTTTTTAGAGACAGAGTCTCACATCGTTGCCCTCGGTAGAGGGCTATGGCGTCACAGCTCACAGCAACCTCCAGCTCTTGGGCTTAGGTGATTCTCTTGCCTCAGCCTCCCAATTAACTGGGACTACAGGTGCCCGCCACAATGCCCAGCTGTTTTTTTATTGCAGTTTGGCCGGGGCAGGGTTTGAACCCACTACCCTCAGTATATGGGGCCAGTGCCCTACCCACTGAGCCGCAGGTGCTGCCCAATAATATTCTTTCTTTGTTGTTGTTGCAGTTATCGTTAAGCTGGCCTGGGCTGGGTTCAAACCTGCCAGTCTCAGTGTATGTGGCCGGCGTCCTGCCCATTGAGCTATGGGCGCTGCCAGTAAATAATATACTTAATAGTGATGGTAAGGCAGAGACTCCAGTTAGCGAAGACACCTTTTAGATTTGCACTTGGCAGTCTGCATCTTTGGGTCCAGGGCACAGCCTTGTAAAATCAGGCTGGTGTCAGACAGCCAGGCAAGGCTCGGCTTGGGACACTTATCTGCTGAGCTCCACCTGCTCCTGGTTCCAAGGTCTCATGCCACCTCTGACAGCCCTGTTCTTGGTTTTGCAGCCAGAGCCTGAGCTTGGAGACCTGATTGAGATCTTCCGCCCTTTCTACAGACACTGGGCCATCTACGTTGGCGATGGATATGTGGTCCACCTGGCCCCCCCAAGTAAGGGCACACAGGGCCTCCACTGTGCTAGGCCCAAGGGCTGGGAAAAGAGGGAGATGAGGGAGTTGTGGGTAACATGTGACCTCCACATTTTCCTTGTTCCTTGACCAGGTATTTGCTTCTAAGCATTACACAAAGGCTGTGTGTATGTGTTGGGGTGCGGGGTGGGGGGGGCAATGTTTCTCAAAGCCTGTTCCTTGGAATCCCAGGGGGTTCCATAGAGGAGCCAAAGTGGGTGTCCAAGGGTCAGCTGTGCTTTCTTGTGATGACTTTTTGTACAACACATTCAACTCCTTTTTTTTTTTTTTTCTGAGGCAAGTCTCATTCTGTTGCCCAGGCTAGAGTGATGTGGCCTCAGCCTAACTCACTGCAACCCCAAACTCTTGAGCTTAAACAATCCTCTTGCTGCAGCCTCCCTGGCAACTGGGACTATGGGAGCATGCTCCCATGGCTGACTAATTGCTTTTCTTTTTTTTTTTTTTGAGACAGAGCCTCAAGCTGTCCTCCTGGGTAGAGTGCCGTGGCATCACAGCTCACAGCAACCTCCAACTCCTGGGCTCAAGTGAGTCTCCTGCCTCTGCCTCCCAAGTAGCTGGGACCACAGGTGCTCGCCACAATGCCCGGCTATTTTTTTTGGTTGCAGCCATCAATGTTGTTTGGCGGGCCCAGGCTGGATTTGAACCCGCCACCTTAGGCGTATGTGATTGGCACCTTAGCCACTTGAGCCACAGGCGCCTAGCCGCTAATTGCTTTTTAATGTTTAGAGTAGAGATGGGGTCTTACTCTTGCTCAGACTGGTCTTGAACTCCTGAGCTCAAGGGATCCTCCCACCTTGGCCTCCCAGGGTGCTAGGATTATAGATGTGAGCCACCACACACCTGGCTCAGTCTTTTAAGCATTAAACTCCTGAAAAGAGCACAGGTGTTTGGGCAGACGGACTTGGCTGTGAATCCAGTTTCTACTCTCCAGCCTTGGTTTCCTTATTTGTAAACTGAGGTTAAGAATACTTAACTTGGGGAATTGTGAGGCTTTCCCACCCTTTAAAAAAATTTTTTTTTGCTTAAAGTGGGGTATAACATAAATATTGTAAAATGCATTTTTTGTGAAATTAAAAAAATAAATTCATCCCAGTGACAGTGACCCAGATCCAGATCTGGAACATTTCCACTACCCTAAAAGTCTCCCTCTCGGCTCTTCATCATCCCCTCCCCACCCCGCCTAGGCCGCCACCATTCCAGCTTTTCTTGCTGTAGGCTGGTTTTGCCTGTTCTAGAACTTATGGGAGAGAATCACGCAGGCTGTGCTCTTCTGCATCTGGCTCCTTTCACTGAGCATCACGCTTGGGAGAGGTTTGCATTGTTGTGAGGGGCAGGGTCGTTCTTTTTCATCACTGTGCATTTTCCATTATGTGAATAGACCAGTCTATTTATTCTTTCCTATTTTCATCCAAGTTGTTACCTGTTATCAGAGTGATGTTATCAGTTTTGGCTGCTGTGACTAGAGCTGCTGAGGACATTCTTGGCCGTGTTTTTTCCCACCCCTTTACTTTTAACAAATGGCCTCCTCCCCTGTCCAAAGTGGAACCAGTAGGAGCCAAAGCAGGTGTCATCTTCCCACCTCCAAGCCCCTCGCCTGTGGGTCCCAGGCCCCTCTTCTTCCTTTTGTAAGATTTTCTTTTTTTTTCTGAGACAGTCTCAACCTGTCACCCTGGTAGAGTGCTGTGGTATCACAGCTCACAGCAACTTCCAACTCTCAGGCTTAAGTGATTCTCTTGCCTCAGCCTCCCAAGTATCTGGGACTACAGGCGCCTGCCACAAGGCCCGGCTATTTTTGGTTGGAGTTATCATTGTTGCTTAGCAGACCCGGGCTGGGTTTGAACCCGCCACCCTAGGTGTATGTGGCCAGAGCCCTTGCCAACTGAGCTATAGGCACTGCCTTTTTGTAAGAATTTTGCTTCTCAAATTCCCTGCCTCCTGTTCTACTATCATCTGTCCCTCTCGACTGGGCCATTCCCGGGGGCTTAGCAAAAGCTGTCATAGCTCTTGTTGGTAAAACACACGTATGCCCCAACCTTGCATCCTTCTCTAGTCAGCCCCCCAGAGCAGACCTCATCACAGCACTGCCTGAACAGCCCTCTCCGGCTCCTCACTCCCTGTCCTCTCTTCAGTCCTCCTGCCTCAGGCTATCTTTCTGTGCTCCCCTGCTGGGGCTGCTCTTAGCAATTAGCAAGACCAGCAAAAGGGGAGGGAGAAAGGGTGCTATGAATGCCCAAGTCGTGTCCCTGTCACAGCTGACTTGGCTTCTCTGCAGCATGTGACGTGAGCGACCTCTCTCTGCTGTCCACCTGGCTCCTGTCTTTCTTCCTCCCCCATGGACCCTTCTTTTCCGTCTTTTGTATGGGCAGCTGCCTCTCATTCCCAAATGGAGTCCAGGTGACTCCTGGGTCCCTTGGCTTCCTATCCCTTCTATTTGTTGATGTCTCCTGAGCCTAGACCCTCTCAGCTGGTGTATCCACTGGGCCTCCTTAGTCTCACAACTCGTGGAGCAGCTGTGTGTTTTGTTCCCAGAAGAGCTGGGACTCCTGAAAACCCAGCCACCTTTTCTGCAGTAATCAGCTTTGTATAGTCAAGCTGTAGGCCCGGCGCTTATAGTTCAGTGAGTAGGGCACTGGGCACATACACTGAAGCTGGTGGTTTTGAGCCTGGCCTGGACCTGCTAAACGACAATGACAACTGCAACCAAAAAATAGCCAGGTGTTGTGGCAGGAGCCTGTAGTCCCAGCTACTTGGGAGGCTGAGGCAAGAGAATCGCTTAAGCCCAAGAGTCTGAGGTTGCTGTGAGCTGTGACACCACGGCACTCTACCAACGATGACATAGTGAACTCTGTCTCAACAACAAAAAAAGAAGCCATAGCTCTGGTGGAATTACAAGAGGTTCACGCTGTTTTCCCAGAAAGATGAACATGCTCTTGCCTCATACTTGCATAACTGAGGAGGGAGTCACTTAGGTACCATGGGGCATAGAAGGGCAGCTTCTGTGGGTTGAAAAAAAAATCACAGTAAATCATGGAACTTGCCTACTCCTCATTTCAGATAGGAAACGTCCAGAGACCACAGGTACCTTCTCCGAAACTGCACAGCCTAGGCCCTTCCACATTTTGCTCATCCTTTGTGGCTAATGTCAAGGGCAGATGTCCAGCTCTGAGCCCCCGTGGCCCTGACCAGGACCAATCGCTCTCTGCTTTGTGAATTTGCAGGTGAAATTGCAGCAGCTGGTATAGGCAGCTTAGGGTCTGCCCTGACCGACAAGGCCCTTGTGAAGAAGGAACTGCTGTATGATGTGGCTGGGAGAGACAAGTACCAGGTCAATAACAAACACGATGACAAGTACTCCCCATTGCCTCCTAACAAAATCGTCCAGCGGGCGGAGGAGCTGGTGGGGCAGGAGATGATCTACAAGCTGACCAGCGAGAACTGCGAGCACTTTGTGAATGAGCTTCGCTATGGGGTGCCCCGCAGTGACCAGGTGAGTCCTCCGCCGCTGTCCCTTTCCCAGGAACCAGAGGTTCCCTCAGCTGACAGTAGCTGAGCGTCCATGTGGGTGGAGAGAGAGCCCCAGACAAGACAAAAAGGCAGAGACAGAATTTCTGCCTGGAGGCCATTGCCATGGAGACAAGGGTGGGGAGAGGGGCAAGTGGCCAGTGCAGGTCAGTGTGGTTGGGGATGATGGTCAAGGAGGAAAACTGCAGCTGTGAGGGTCACCCCTGCTGCTGAGCCCTCCCTGGCCCCAGCCCTAAGATGCCCCTCATTGCCGTAGAGGCAGGTTTTATGTTCCCCTCCTTTCAGAGGGGGAAACAGTCCCACTGAGCTTAAATAACTTGTCTGCGGCCATTGATTTCATCTCACAAATCTTTGGTGAGTCTCCAGACCTGGTACCTGTCTTTTCCTGTGCTGATAAGTAGCAGAAGTGGGATCTGAATGAGTGCCACAGGCTCACTGTGCTTATGACAACACTGTCAGGATCAGTCCTGCTGAACCCTCGGGTCAGGCCCAGAGGCCCTGAGGGATGCGGACATACTCCTTTACTTGGTTTGGTTTGGTCATGCCCTCTCTCTTCTTTGAACCTTTTTCTCCTCCTGTTCTCTCTTACTTCCTTCCCTCCCTTTCAGCTACTTCCCTACTCTTTTTGGGGGGTCAGGGGGAGAACGTTGTTTGGAGTTGTTACTGACTGTTGATGCAAAACGATATGGTGGTTTTTGATTTTTTGTGAAGAATGAGGTTAAGATCTGTCACTGTTTACTTGTATTCATGTTTTGTTTTGGGGATCTGATCTCTTCTTCCTTGATCAGTGTGGTGGTCAGGAGCATGGGCTCCTGGAGCCAGGGAGACCTGGGCTGAATCTGGGCCTCACCTTTGCCAGCTGTGTGACCTTGGGAGATTTCATCAAGCTTGCTACATGTTGGTAAAATACAAATTATGATATCTATCCTGGAGGATTACCATCTGAGTCAAGTAAGAACATCTTTATGCTTAGCACAGTGCTGGCTCAGAAAGTGCATATAATAAATTGTAGTAGGAGCTGGGCATGGTGGGCATGGTAAGATCTGTAATCTCAGCACTTTGGGAGGCCAAGGTAGGAGGACTGCTTGAGGCCAGGATTCTGAGACCAGCCTTGGCATCATAGCAAAGCCCCCATGTCTAAAAAACATTTTAAAAGTTATCTGGGTGTGGTGGTGCGCACTTCAAGTCCCAGCTACTTGGTAGAATGAGTCAGAAGGATCACTTGAGCTGGGATCGTGCCACTGCACTCCAGCCTGTGTTAGTAGATGTAGCCATATTTGTCCTCATCCTATTCGTTATTTTTGGTTGGTTTACCCAGGGCCTTGTTCACAGGCCTCTGTGGGTCTGAATAACTTGAATGGGGATGAATGGAGACTTGTATTCACCAACACCATCTATAGGGTCATTCTCAACTCTCCTTCATGCTGCTGGTGACCAGCTGTGGTTATTGCACTGGCCCTGTGTGAGTTAGTTTACTCCTAGTCGTCTCTACAGGAAGATACCGGTTACCTCCCGATGGGTATCCTCTTATTTTTTTCAATCACTTGGGTTATCATTGTCCAGCAACTGTTTATACGTAATGAATGTTAAAGGTGATTACTATAACAGTTGAGTAGCAGGCATATATCTGACCAGGTAAGGAAAGAGCAGAGTCTCTGGTCTCTGGCTTCAACTTCCCCAACAGTTTATAAGATTCTTCTCCTGGGGAGTCAGTGGGCAGGACCATGAGAGCAGCTTCCCAAGTACCCAAATACTGTCAGGTTAAAAAGATGATGCAATGAAAGACTGAATCTGGGTGATGATGGCACTTAGCACATCTGTCTCTTGGCGATAATGACCTTCAAAACATTTGTCTCTTGAGGAACCTTTGCCAAGGCACAGCCGTCTTTCTGCATCTCCCTTTACTAGCGTCTCAGAATCCCTTTCTGTTCTCTCCTGTGTAATGCTTTCATCACCTAGCTCATATCGTCCTCTTTCTTGGTTTACTCCCTTGTTTTGGTAGACTATTTCCCCTAACAGTTTACTGAGAAATGGTACGTTTTAAAAAGACTGCATGTCTGAAATGTCTTCATTTTATCCTTCCCTTTAATTTTGTTTTTTCAAGACAGAGTCTTACTCTGTTGCCCAGGCTAACATGCCATAGCATCAGCCTAGCTTACAGCAGTGCCCACCACAACGCTTGGCTAAGTTTTTCTATTTTTAGTGGAGACAGGGTCCTGCTTATGCTCAGGCTGGTCTTGAACTCCTGAGCACAGAGGATCCTCCTGCCTCAGCTTCCTAGAGTGCTAGGATTACAGGTGTGAGCCACTGTGCTCAGCCATAAATAGAGATTTTTATATCAACACTAAATTGTTAGGTAATTTAGTAAAATATGTATGTCATTAGGTATAAATGCTGTATTCCAAATCTTTTTATTTTTTATTTTTAGAGACAGAGTCTCACTTTATTGCCCTTGGTAGAGTGCCGTGGTGTCACAGCTTACAGCTCCAACTCCTAGGCTTAAGCTATTCTCCTGCTTCAGTGTCCCACATAGCTGGGACTATAGGTGCCCACCACAGTGCCTGGCAATGTATTCCAAATCTTAAGATAGTAAAATAACTAAGAAAGACTTTATGCCATGTACTCTTTTTATAAACATTAATTCATCTCTTATTGCAAAATGAAGCAATAAAAATTAGATACATCACACTTTTCTTCCAGTGGCTTGAGCCCTGGGTACTTACCATTCACCTGTTCAATGTAAAAGAGGCAAAATTGTTAATGTGACTTGATGCAAATGAATAATACTGACTCAGTCATTTGCATTGAACTAAGGGACCCCGGGAGGCCAACACCAGCAAGTATCTGGGCACTGAGATACAAAGGTGTGGCCCCCTCTGATGTTCCCCACTGGCTTTTATTGAAATCTCAGGCAAGAGAAAATACCACACAGTGGAAAGCTTCAAAGAGAGAAAGGTTACAAAACAAGTAGTTTGTCTTTAGCTACATGATTGGATTCCTAACACATTCTGTTTTCTGCGTTTCTGTCTCATCACTGCTAATATCTGACTTGGGCCTAGGACAGTGTGCTGTGTCTAGTGAGATTGTTTTTAGTACTCAGGGGCAGCAGCAATGCTTGGCTTCCCCCCAGATAACTCTGTTCCTAGTACCTAGCACTTTAACCCTATGCTCTGTTGCACACAAAATAATGACAGCATAACAATGAAATGGCATAAACAGTTCTACTCCATGCCTTCCTAGAAAATGAAAGCAGAATATTCCACAAAATATTAAAAGAGGTACCATCTCTACTGTTTCTAGCGATTTTGTCTTTCATTTCTTCGTTTAGGATAAGGGTTTCTCGACCTCAGCACTATTGACACTTCAGGCCAGATAATTCCTCATTGTTGGGACATGTCCTGTGCAGTATCCTGGCCTCTACTTGCTAGATGCCAGTAGCACCCCACCCCTAGGGGGAAGAACCATAAATGTCTGTACACATTGTCAAATCTGTACAAATTTCCCCCTCAGGGCAAAACTGCCTCCACTTGAGACCTGCTGGCCTAGGTGAGTAATGACCATAGCACATGTATGGACCCAATTAAAATAGACCTTCTGCGCCAGGCACAGTGACTCACAGCTGTAATCCCAGCACTCTGGGAGGCTGAGACAGGAGGATTACCTGAGCTCAGGAGTTTGAGACCAGCCTGAGGAAGAGTGAGACTCCATCTCTACTAAAAATAGAAAAAACTAGCCAAGCATGGGTGGCACCAGTGGGTCAAGGAATAGGATGTAAGCCCCACATACCGGAGGTGGTGGGTTCAAACCTGGCCTCGACCAAAATCTGTAAAAAAAAAAAAAAAAAAAAAAAGCTAGCCAAGCATTGTGGCCAGAGCCTGTAGTACCAGCTACCCAGGAGGCTGAGGCAGGAGGCTCACTTAAGGCCAAGAGTTTGAGGTTGCTATGGGCTAGTCTGAGGTCATGGCACTCTAGCTTGGGTGACAGAGTGAGACCATGTCTCAAAAAATAATGAAATGAAATGAGAGAAAATAAAATAGAGCTTCTGCACACTTGCCTCTCATCAGAGGTGCTACATTTAGTACAACTTGGAAAATATCCATCACTATTTTTCTTCTTAGTGTTGTCAAAGCAATGATTATCCTTTCTAGTTAACTCATGAGGACATTTTTGTTTATTTTTAAGAATCTAGCTAGTCCTCATCTTTATTTGTGTTGAAGCAGACTAGATTTGCCTTCAATAGAGAATCTGTGACTCATCTAATTTCCCAGTATATGAGGGAGGCAGTGAATTTAAGCTAAAATGTAATTTGGGCTTTATATACCTCAATATTCTAAAAAGAGAAATTGCCTACTTTTTACCTACCTAAAAATACTTAAGCTTCTAAAATAAGAGGTGTATTTCAGTAAGGTTTTATAAGAAGCTTTCATACTGAATGGTACTTAAAAAAAAAAAAACAACCCAGCAACAGAAATGTGACACTCACAGTGAAGTCTTGTCTGAGTCAAAGAAAACATCAAGATAAATAGAGGCAGAGCACACTGGTTTAAATTGCACATGAACCTTATGGCCACCCGGTATATTGCATGAATCTAGATAAATCATGAATACTATGCTGAAATTTTTGTAAATGAAACCAAATTTTTATTCAAATATTTTATAACCATTCTTATATTGTAACCTCTTAAATGCAATTGCTTTCAGAAAAACATGAGTATTCTCTCCTTCTTTTTTTTTTTTTTTGAGACAGTCTTGCTCTGTCACCCAGACTAGAGTGCAGTGGGCTTGGGCACCATCGCTCAACCTTAACTTCCTGGGTTTGAGCAGTCCTTCTGCCTCAGCCTGCCAGGTAGCTGGAATCACAGGTGTGTGCTCCCTCACATCTGGCTAACTTTTCTGTTTTTTGTAGAAATGGGGTCTCTTGCTTAGGCTGGTCTCAAACTCCTGAGTTCGGGCGATCCACCTGCCTCAGCCTCCCAGACTACTAGAATTACAGGCATGAGCCACTTTGCCCAACCTTGGCTAATTTTTCTGTCTTTTGTAGAGAGGGGGTGTTGCTTTTCCTCAGGCTGGTCATGAACTCCTGGCCTCGAGCAATCCTCCTGCCTCGGCCTCCCAGAGTGCTAGGATTGCAGATATGCGCCCCTTTGCCTGGCCTCCACTTCTTCTAATCCATCTATAACCGTTGCTGAAAGAGAAGGAAGCACAGTAGAATTCCCTTTTTCCTGGAAACAATTCTGACTTCCCTAAATTGTTGCTTAACTCAGAAAAGCTGTGCCTCATCAGTGGGTAAATATCTGCTGTCTGGTAGCATTTGTTTGCCGTCTTACACAAGGACAGATCTCTACTGAGGGACAATTTTTCTCTTTCACAATATTCTGATTTAAGACCTGTGCTGCACACCAAGTAGCCCATCTTGCACAGTCAGGAATCCTGTAACGTCAGCACAGAGGCTGTGCTGGACCTGCCAGCCTTGCAGTGAGAAAATTATCAATGGCATCTGAAGGGGGCACCGACTCTCGGCCAGGTAGTTTTGCCCATAAAGTGTGCACTGTGGGATAACTAGATATGTGTACCACTGTATGGTATTTAATCACACTCTATGTACCGAGCATGGCCACAAGCAACGAGGTTATTGTTTTCCTTGACAAAGTGTCTTTTGTATGAACCAACTGCATCAGCATTTGTTCTCATACTATGAGGTTCTGTAAAGAACTGGGGACATATTGTTCCTCCTCCGTTAATCTGCAAACCATTTCTCCCGCCCTGACACAAGCTCAGCGAGGAAAACACTGGATGCAAGTGATTTTATGAAGGTCTCCTAGCAGGTTGATGTAGCAGAACCGTGCCTGCCACAGACCTGTGCCTAATTACGCTTAAGACGAAGGTTAAAAAACTGACCAGCAGTCAAACCTCAGGTTGGTAACTTCATCCACACTTTGTCATCATGAGTTCTGTCTGTTAAAGCTTCTGTACAACCAGTGTAGGGAAAAGTTTGGCGGTCCTGGTGGTTAAAAAAAAAAAAAAATTATGGCTCGGTGCCTGTGGCTCAATCAGCTAAGGCGCCAGCCACGTACACCTAAGGTGGCAAGTTCGAATCCCCAGCCTGGGCCTGCCAAACAACAATGATGGCTGCAACCAAAAAATGGCCGGGCGTTGTGGTGGGCGCCTGTGGTCCTAGCTACTTGGGAGGTGGAGGCAGGAGACTCGCTTGAGCCCAGGAGTTGGAGGTTGCTATGAGCTGTGATGCCATGGCACTCT
>CAUYQV010179202.1:0-39558 GCA_963574575.1 Galagoides demidoff
ATAAGCTTGAGCTTCCATACAGCTTGTGGCGTGCTCCAGAGACAAAATGTGCATCTGTGGGAGGGACACTAAACCCAGCTTCCACAGCAAGGACCAGTCAGAGACCTGAAGGATGGAAAGGTGAGGAGCAGAGCCCAGCTCATCGAGATCTAGGGGATTAACTGTTCCCTCTGGAGAAAGTGCTTTGGAGGTACCTTGTCAGTGACTTTTAAGATAACCCACAAGTTAAGGCGATCACTGAAGGACCTATGTGAAATGCAAAGAGAAGCGTACCCAACAGAGGATTTTAAGTCTCTCTCTCATTCCTGAGGCCGGACGGTTCCTTTCTAGGCCAGACGTCCAAGATGGGAGGCAGAAAGGTGGTTCTACCCAGAAGACACAGCCTACACAGAGGAGGAAAAGCCTGGTGCTCCGGAGAGTAGGTGTGGGTCAGTGCATTCAGAGCATAGATGGCTGAGAGAGCCCTGGCAGACACAAGACCACTTGTGCACGGCTGACGGGTCAGCCATGTTCTAGGGCACCCAAGGAAGGGCGTTTCAGTCCTGAGAGCAATGTGATTGGAGTCTATGAGAATTACACGAGCGTAGTAAAACGCTTGCTGAGAAGTATCTATCACGAGATTAGTATCCCCAGCGGCATAGTTTTGGGTCCCTTAATAATGAGATCAGTAATTTTTTACAGTAACTCCCTGCCACGAACCTACTGTGGGCCTTTGGAGACCATTTCTGGTATGGTTACTCTGGTACACCTGGCTGTGGTCTGATCCAAAAGAACTTGTCTGCAGATATTGGAGAGTGAACATCATTCAGTCAGTAGGAAACCAACACCAAAGACACCCCCCCACCAAAAAGGTGAGAGGGAAGCTGCTCCTTAGGTCACCAGTCTCCTCTTTTATGTTCACAAATATATTCAAGATAAATAATGAATTAGCCTGGGGATATTTGCCTCACATTTGCCTTCTTGTGGAGAATAGTTTTTTATCAATTTGGCATATAGGAATCAGGGTAATGCACGCTTGCTATATGCAACACTTTGCAATTAATCCATACAGGGGGCTGATTGTCACAGTATTTTACTACCCGTTCAGCTGGACACAAACACAAAGTTAACCTTCTTCATAATTTTTCTTTCTAAGAAGTGACATTTGCAGCTAGGTGTGGTGGCACAAGCCTACTCAAGAGGCCGAGTCAGGAGGATCCTCTGAGCCCAGGAGTTCAGGGGCTAGTCTGCGCAAGGTAGATTGTGTTTCTCCTAACATACAAATGTACTTAAAAGGAAATGTGCGTCAGTGGTTTAAATTCAGACAGCTTTTAAGGACATGTATTCTCACACAGGTTTTCCCTTTATTGTTGAGTAGGTGTCTCTGCAACCTTGCAGATTTAAATATGTACACACTCCCTGAGATTTAAAAATTGTTTTTGACCCTCTCAAGAATTATTTTCTAGTTTTTTCTTCACTGAAATGTATTCTGTTCTCTACTGTCCTCCCTTTCCCCCAGCACTAACGACTTCTTACCACTTAGCTTTTGGTCTACTTCCAGTGGCCTTTCCCTTAAGTCTCAGAAGGGCAAGGCATCAGGGGTGTGGCTCAACCTCCAGCACTAGCCTGGCACAGTAGGTGCTCAAGAAACTTTCTTTAAAGCAATTAATTGCTACTGAAGAGGGCTGTAGGTACCTGGTTTGTGAAGCTGCTCTCTCTTGCATTCTCTCCTCTTTCCCTCTTTTCTTTCTCTTTCCCTGATGGATTCATTACAAAGACATTAAACCCAATTCTCAGTTTCCCTGATTGTCTGTGTAACTCATTGAATTATGGTAAAAGGTAACAAATCCCCGCTGTAAAACTAATTTTTCTTTGTTTTTTTTTCTCTCATCAGAAGTGTATAACTGAGAGACATAACAGAGCTCACAATGCACGTTAATTATGAAAGAATATATAGAATGTCCTATTGAAACTACTGGTTATGAAAAAATTTTTTTTCTTGATTCTTTAGTAGTAAATGGACTCTATTTAGCTATAGCACCTTCCAGAAAGAGCTAATAGAAATCAGGGGTTTGAGGGCTCATAGATGCATGTAGATAAAAAGAGTTCATGTGCAGGGTTTCATGAAATTTGAATGTGAAGTGGTATTATGCATCTCTTTCATTTAAATAACCTAAAATGAGTAATTCACTCCTTAGAACATTTGATAAAAATCCTTGGAAGTTTGCCAGCAGGCAAAGGTGGGAGGAAGAAATGCATATTTAAAAGGGGGGAACGAAATGAAATTAGGAGGCAAAAACCTTCAAAAGCAATCTATACCTGATGTATTTTTTGAAAAGAAATTAAAACATCTTGGTTAGAATTCCTTTAAAGGGCCAGGGCCTCGCTTTGTACCCCTAAGCAAAGCAATCTTCTGGAAACACAACCTTTGAAACACTAATGCGTCTAAGAAAGAGAAAGGCCCGCGGAACACTTTCCTTGCATTGTGCTCACCTCAGGCGACAGAGCCCGTGAACTCCAAGCGTGGTTCTGGAGTGTCAAAACACCTCACTGCGCTGGTTATTGTTGCCATAGAGATAACGGGATGATAGATAGCTAGATGATAGATAGGCCCTGAATAGATAGTAGATAAATGATCTCATATGTCAGAAGAGCCTTTGTGCCTAGGAAATTAAAGATTTTTTTTTCAAAAACAATTCTTCTGTCAAAATCAAAAATAGAACTCTCTTTGCTTTCCTCCCACCCCATGTGCATTGCCCTGCTCTTCCAAAGCTTTTTCTTATTACAGTTAAGACGCGCTGAGCCCATTCCATTCCCACTGAACTTCTTTTCCAGGAGGTTAATTTTTTTTCCAAAGGGTTGGATGCTATCAGTGTTGGGGTCAAAAATGGCGACACGTGACCACTCAGGTTTCTTCGTTTTATAATAAGTAATTTATTATTACCTTTCTTTAACTACTCAGACCAGTTTTTGTCTTTTTCTGTTTCTTTTACTTGTTTCTCCCTTTCTTACTTTCTTTCTTGTTTTCCTGTCCACCTTCGCCGAATCATTTTCCTATCTGTGCCCCTCTTGACTTTCCTGCCTCATTGTCTTCTGTCTCTGCTCTGTATATGGGCACCTTAGTGAGTTCTAGAAATTCTAACTCTCTTACCAGACTGAGTCTTGAAATGACAATGAACAAGTTTAGCAAATATGTATGTATGTTTTTAAAAAGGTGAGGTAGTCACCTTGAATAGCCTACCTTAAAATCCGCCCCATGTCTGGATCATAGAAAGGACTTTGGAGAATAAGTGGGCAAGACTGTGGGGTAAGTTCTATTTCCTTCTGTTAATGAAGAATGACAAGGTTCATAAATTTGGAAAGAGAGCTGCTCTATTTCCCATGAAGTGTTGGAGCCTGCAGGGTGGCCATTCTGACCACCTTGGGCAGAAGCTGAGAGCTTGGACTTGGAGGGAAAGGCAAAGGAAACAAGAATTTAGCTGATGGGGATTGCTGAATATACATTTAACAAGCTACCAGAGGAGTCAGGAATGTTTATTAAAGGAGAAACATGTGAATGAGCAATTGAGCTTCATGCTTCTTCATGGGATCCATGTTCAGAAAATGGCTGATTGGTATGATCTGAGGGTAGAGTTTTTGGCCCTCTGATACTAAAAGGTTTAGTACCAGGCCCAAAAACCTTTGGTGTGCATCTTCTGTAGACTGGCCAGACCTCGCCATGGCTAGCAGTCCTTTATGAGGAAGGAATGCTGGTCATTCCAAAACCACAGAAAGGGAGGAGTTGATAACTCCAAGAGGGAGGTTCCTTCAGTGAGTTGGTAGAGGGAGATGTTAGAATTTTATTTTTATTTCTCACTTTATAGTATAATCTCTGCCAGCCTAACAAATCAGACTCTATTTTATGTGAGGTTACATAGTAACAGTTGAGTCCTACTGAGAAGGGACAAAGAAAGGGGCTTCAAGGGGGAGCCCTTTGAAGAAAAGAGAAAAATCTTACCTGCTAAGTAAGGAAGTGTGGAAGACCTATAGAAATATTATGGGAAAAACATCGCTAGCATTCAGCAGTTCTCACCAAAAAAAGGGAAAGGAATGTAGTGTCAGGTAGCCTAGGTAATCAATGATCAATGGAAAAGCACAATAATCAATGACCAAAGAAAAGGACAAAGATGCCTAGAGGCACAGAGAGACTTATAAAAGAATTACCATTTCAAACAGAGAGAAGGAGGATATTTATACCTCTACACTGTTTTTGTGTCTCCTCTCTCCCTTTCTCATTTGTGAGAGAGACCCACTTCCAACTCTCTTTGGAAGTTGGCTACGCTCTCTCTTTGTTTTTAAATAACATTTCCCTTTGTTATATTAAAGCCTGTGTGAAGTTACTTTTACTTTCTATTCACGCAGCCTGTGCTGTTCCAGTTTTACTTCCAGTTTCTACACACTTTTACTTTTGATTCCTCAGTGCCTTTGTTGAACTTTCTAGCTCTGCCAAGTAATTGAACCAGGCCAACTGGATTCGGGGAACCAGGACCCCTTACCTCCAATACCACTTTGTGTTAGAAGCCATGAGAAATCATAAAGATGTGCTTTGGGGCGGGCAGCTTTAGAAAATCAAGATAGAATAAATTCAATCCATCATTGGACAGATTAAAAAATCCAAATGCAAATAGCTTGTGCTTTGCTCAAAGTTTTATAACCGTGACAGTTCCATGAATCTATAATAGAATCTGAGGATTCTGCCTGGTAATCAAGTAACTGTTAACATCTACCCCATTTTAGAGAGATGTGAAAGAGAGGTCAGAGGAAGAAGTCATTACTGCTAATTAGTAGGATTTTGGACCCTTGCTCAAGTTGAGGCAAAGTGGAGAAATGAAATGTGTAGGGGCCAAGAGAAGGCTTCTCCTTCATCTTCTGAAGGTTCATTGAAAATTGACTGACAAAAAAGTAGATTAATAGAGAAAAAAGGCATACAAAATTTTATTTTAACGTGCCTAACACAGAGGAAAAGCAGAGGAGTGATGATCCCAAATAACCTAGTGTGGTCAGAAGCCTCTATGTTCTTTTTTGTAGAGGAGATGAGAGCCGGTGAGTATAGACAATTCTTT
Organism: Galagoides demidoff; assembly: GCA_963574575.1. NCBI lineage: Eukaryota > Metazoa > Chordata > Mammalia > Primates > Galagidae > Galagoides > Galagoides demidoff. The sequence continues at coordinate 5,082 of CAUYQV010179202.1, forward strand.
TGAGGTGCATTGAATCACGAGGGAGAATGAGTGGACCTCGGAGGTGGGAGGCAGACATTAAAGGGAGGTGCAAAGTTGCACAGGGACAAAGGTGGTCTTGCTATGCTGATAAAGATCTCCTGGTAATTTTGAGGAGATGCCCTCAGAAGAACAAGTGAAAAGTCTGTCTGGGTGCTCCTACTCTCTTCTCTGAGGTTGCTCCTTTCTGGTTATTTGATGAGATTCTTGGGGTAGGAGTCTTAAGACAATTGCTCTTCAGCTTCTAAATCAGATAAGGAGATTGCGGAGAGTCCCTCCCAGTGCTTCCAGAAAGAGGATGAGAGAGACATGGAGCAGGTGGGGAGAAAGGTCAGAGAGACTTTGGGTCTGAGGCTTATTGCTGAAGCGCTTCCATTTTCAAAGCACTGAGCATGCTGAAGTGCCGTATTTTGGGGAATCATTTTTGGTACTGCAGGGGAAGAGACATGCAAGTTTATCCTATAGATGATGAGGGGAACAATGTAGATTATAATTAGAAACATTTCTGGGGCTCAATTTTCTCATTCGTCAAATGTGGACGACTGTACCTTTGTAGCAAGTCAGTTAACAAGATTAAATGAGAAAATTATTTAGAGAGCTTAATGTATAGCATGCATTCAACAAAGAGTAACTATTATTTTGGATTTGTTACTGAATCTTCTCTGTAACTACTCTCATGAAGAATAGTTAACTCATATTAATGGTCTAGATCTGCTAAAGCTAGTTTTAAACAGTTGAATGTTATAGAAGTAAAAACTATTTCTACTGGGCTCTGATATTACAACCTAAAACCTGGCCTCAAGTTATTTGCCTCTTTTCATTGCAGTCCCAGCCACAATTTGTGGCTTAAAATCTTTCTGTGGGAAGGTAACATAAGGATGTGATGGCTCTGCCAATAATGATTAACTGTACCACACATATGACGATGCCTATAACTTGATCTTTCTTCTGATAAGGACTGATATATTGGATGCTCTGAACACTGTAGTGACTGATCATGGTCAGCTCGTAAAGAGTCTTAGGAAGTGGACTTTTGTAAACTTCCCCAGGAAATAGACCTTCCACTGGAGATTTGTACACAGGAAGGTTATTGAAAAGTTCTTTGGATTTTTCTTACCTGGAAGGGAATGAGGAAAGTTGGATCAGACAGAAGGAGGAATTCAATGCAATTGCAACAGGCAGTGTAGTTCTCAGCCAGTCCCTCTGAGTTACAGAGTTGAGATGGTTTATTGGAATGGTATAAAATTGAGGCAAAGAGGTGGATCTTTATATTAATACTTTATACCAATCAGCTATTAGATGCTGTCTGCTCCTGGAGAAGAGTAACATTGAACAAGGTGTCTGTCTTCTGCTGAGGGAAATTGCCAGACAGGCTGTTGGCCAAGTGTTGTCAACAGGCAACATTCCTGGCAGTGGACATGAGGAGTGAATTCCTCACTTCTGAACCAGACTCTGGACAGAGCACTACAGAATCCAGTAATGAAGTCCTGGGTACCTTGTACATAGACAGGAGCAGCTTAGAGTGATAATTTACTGTTTTCGGGATACTCTGAGTCATAGGAGAAGGACTAAGGGCCCTTAGAATCCAAAGTAGTATTTGTTCTTCCCCAAGAAATTTAAAATTAGATCTCTGTCAAGTTTTAGCAAAAATCATTATTTTATAAATATTTTTGAGGGGCCTAATTGGAAGCTTTGGCTAATCACAGACCCATCAGAGCTGTCAATCTGTAGAAGTGAGGACATGCCAAATGTTCTCCTTGTTCCCTTCAGCGTTCAATTGGGCGAGTGACCAATGGCAAAGAAAAAGATCCAGTGTATGTACACAGCCAGAGCTGTGAAGGAGGAAGAAGAAAGACTAGTCTGAAAGCCATGATCTCTTATAGAATTTGAAAAAAAAAAATATTTTCCAGATGCTTTGAGCCTTTAGACTAATCATCTTGATTTGGAGGTTTCGAGTAAAGCTCTTTGATTGTTAGGATTTTTCAGGCAATTTATTTAAGTTTGGCCTCATTTTGTACCATGGATTCTAGATCATTGCTCTAGTATTCTATCCCTGAAAAAGCCATTTACTTCTCATGCATTCACTAAGGTCTTAAATGCTCCTAAGTGCTCTTTGTATTGAGTCTTATCTCTATTTCTTTATGTACGAATGTCCATGTCACTTTGATGTCAACTATTGCATGAGTGAAATGAATGAAGATAAACACTTGGGTATGGATGAGTTAAACTATATTGAGCACCAAAACAATTTGGTTAATTCAACCTTAACCCTGCTCTTGAGACCAAATGCTTTTACCATGAATGTTATTAATATTCAACAGTTTTCTCCCCAGGAGTGATTCCTTTGCTAAAAGGCACCTTTTTAGAAAACCAGACTGCACCCAGCTGAAGCAGAGCTGAGCTCTGCCCACTTCTCACTCTCTGCTCATCTCTTGCTGCTGCCTGGACCTGGCAGTCACCATGTGCTCTTAATAAATTCCAGTACTCAGAAAACAGCACCACCTTTCACTCAGTTGCCGAAGACAGAAATGTGGGAGTCATCTTAAATGGATTCTTCTCTTTTTATCTTGTACTTTCAGTATGTGACCACATTCTGCCCATTTTATCTTCTTAATATCTGTGTCTTCATAATTTCTTCCACTATCTTTCTTTGGACCCAATTGTGTCTTGCCTAGGTAATAATAGGGAAATGTATATTGTACCTGGCTCAGCCCCATCTAATTTCCAGCAGGAGGAGGATCTCATACATATCCTTCATTGTTCCTCCTTAAATCCCCAGAATAAATTTTAGATCCCTGTGAATGTCAAAGGCCATTATTCATGATCTGACTCCTACCAGCTCCCACAGGTATTTCCTACTCTCATGGACTTCTCCAGATACCCCAAACTATTTTCCTTTTAGGCATGACGTTTTCCACAGCTACCCATGCTTTTCACACCTGTGGGCCAACAACTATTCACTAAGGACTCAACTTTCGCATTACCTCCCTATGCAGCATTCCCAGATGTCCTTGTGCCATACCCCTTCTCTCCCCACCCCAGGTTTTCATGTATCAATTAAGACATTCAAATTGTGCAAGAAATGTAACGGTCTGTGTACTGTCTTAATCTCCATTTAGGAGGAGAATAAGCTAAAGGGCGGGATTATCAAGTACTCTGTATTTACAGTGCCCAGAGCAGAGTTTGCACTTAATATTTGCCCAGAAAGGGTTTAGTGGATGAGGGAATTGGGCATAATTATGACAGTTTCTTAAGGCAGAGAAATTTGACTTTTAATTATAACATAATTTTAATCCCCTAATCAAGTGAAAACAAGATAAAATATTATTTTCCATTAGTTAATTTTTAAGTGCTTAGAGTCCTTATGACTATAGATTCAAGTTAACTTCTTCTTCTGTGTACTGCAGAAAGGATAATCTATCAAAATAATTTCCTATTTGGTGGATTCTAAAATTTAACATAATTTACTAATTCATTCTCTGGATAATCGTGTTAAGTTTATTTTCTCCTCAACACTTTCTGGTCACTGCTTCAATTTGTATCTTGCTGTATGAAAAGGAAATACGCTCATTATATCCCAGGTATTTGCTACAGGAGGATGTATGGGGAAATAAAGGAGAGAAGGCCCCAATAATAGGAGCCACTATCCATTGCAGACTCAGGAAGTATGAAGCAGAGGACAGTTCGGCACTCAAGGTGGCTCTGCATATCTCTCGTGCTGTACCATTAGCACAACTCAAGTTATTCCATTGGCTGCTCTTGAGCCAAGTGCCTATCTGATGTTCAATCAACTAGGATTGAACTAGGGCACATCAGAGTAGAAAATATGGCTGCCTATGATGTAGGCAGACATCTCCTTAGAAAAGACTGGGTAGGTAGGGCAAAAACTGATTTATCTCTCCAGAATAATCACAGAGTTCTAATATATGAAGTTGGACAATTAAGTTGTCAAACTCATTCTAGAAAAAGTGCTACATACTTCATTGTTGAATATGGTCACCTTCAAAGTACTCCCCTTGGGAAGTTATGCATTGACATCAACACCTAGTCCCTGCTCCAAAGCACTTTTCCTACGGTGAGTTTGCGAAGTTAATTAATCTGACCTCACTGACGGCCATTCCGGAAAAAGAGTTCCAAAATGACTTTGAAGGTGACTACAGTCATACCCAGCAATGAGCTATGTAGCACTTTTTCTCATTAGTATTTATACTGTACAGATGGAATAGATATAAATAACCCCAAGATGATAGTAAAATACACACAAAAGTTAACAAATGGTGAGCTTTGAGAATATATTGCCTTTGTCTTAATATAATTTGATGGTAAGTTTATGTGATGATATCTATTGGTGTTTGTGTTTAACAGCCTTCCCACCAAAGTCCTTGAAAATTTAACATTCAACTCTCATGAACCAGGTCAGCACACCCCTGGCTCCTACAGCCCTAACTCTACAGTTTTTGATAGTTAAATTGTTGAACTCTTGAACTCTAGTGTTCAAAATAAAAGGTAATGGGAGGACATTCAAGTGTTGTACTTGTTAAAAACATCACAGAATCTGGGGAGGACCTGAGCCTTCCCAGCTTCTGAGGTTTGTTTGGCCAGCACAGCATACTCAGTGAACTTTAGAATTAATACTGTACTCAAAACTCATTCTCCTTATAGGTCCTCTAATAAAGGAAAGCAGAAAACTGCTCTTTCTGTTCTTAATTAGTCATTTGGTTCCCAGACGTCTGCCAAAGCAACCATAAAGGCAATTTAATTAAACAAAGAAACAGTCATTAAAATTCTCTCACACCCTGATTTTTAGAAATGCATGTGGCTCTATTTAGGGCTTTCATTTTTCTTTTTTATTGGTTAGGAGTTTCTCTGTGGTTTCTTTCACACTGACCGTACACAGTGCTGGTTTGCATGATGGGTAAACCTCATGGAGGCTGCCACTTGGAAAATCAATGACCCCAAGCGTGTGTTAAATTAAATAGAAGTTATAGACTTCTGGAGTTCATAAAATTTGAATTTGCTAATAAGAAGTTTCTTGATGGCTGGTGGGATAAGGTCTTTGGTTATGAAGACCACGTAGCCACTCTCTTAGAATTGCAGTGGGATTTGCACCTTTTGCACCTGAGGGTTTTTTTTTTTTTAATGTCTTTTCTAGAAGTGTTAAGTCAAATAGGTGGCTGGGATGTAAAGCAAGAAGAAGAGGGATAATTTGATAATGAGATCTTTATGTCACCAGAAAAAAATAGGGGTGGAAGATTAGAAGCAAAGATCAAGGGAAATGAGGCAGGGAGGAAGATGAAAATGCACTGAGCCCTTTCCGTGCATTCCCATTATTTACTCCCAGCAAGAACTCTAGAAAATCAGCATCATTAACCTTACTTTTCCATTTGAAAAAAACGGGTGTTCAGAGCAGATTGGAGATGTACTTCAGATCTCTCAGTTGAAAATTGGATTTAAGGTTTGGATCCAAGGCAAACTGATCCCAACCCATGGCTAATCCCCCAATGAGACAGTACACACACTGAAGTGTCAGTAAATCACAGCAAGGGACAGTGGACGTGAACCTGTGGAGACCTCCTCCTCTTCTTACTTGTTGCAACCTCTATGCCTCTTGATAATTATAATGGAACTATGTGTTCTTATTTAAAGTATAAAGCTCATCTGATACTTAAATTTGAGTTTTTGGTATATAGATCTTTGAAATATCAGAAGATTACCTTTGAAATGTTGTTTAGATGCATCTTAAGGAATTGATGTATTCTAGGAACCTATCCACATAGCGCTATCTACTGACATGAGTTGTGCATCACAGTGGCTTTTATAAATGTTGATATGTCCCGAGACAAACGTTGTTTCTGGGAGAAAAAGAAAAATTGCACTGAAAATATTTTCTCCCAACTTTTGATGAGTTCCATTGTTTTCAATTGCCTAGACAGCCAACCATTTTTAGTGTGTGCACGTGTGTGTCTATGGATACTTGGGCTCAAAGGCAAAGCAAGGCAGATGAGGTGATGGCAGGAGACAATGTAAGAACTGGGAAGTCATGGACACCTTCCAGGTCCCCTGAATTGAAATATACAATGTCTTATTCCTGATTAAAACAAAACCAAAATAAAATGCCATGGGTGCAAAGGTTGTCACACCTGGCAAAGTAGCTACAGCCATAGTTTGTTTAAAAGAATAGAAAATTATAATCTCCATTTCAAAGTATACATTTTTTAAATTGAATGTTTGATAGGATACTTCCCTTTTTTAAAATGAAACACGGAATAAAGTATATGATTTTTAGCTGCTTATATGAGAGAATATGTTTAGTGGGACAGGAATGATGAGTTGGAATGGTGGAAGGGAATAGAGCAGGTTATGACGTCTTGGCAGCAGTAGTGAGATCTGTAAGGGGGAAGGCAGAAGATCAGATTTAATCTCTTAAGTCTGATTTCTTATTTTTCAAATCTAGTTATGCAATCTGTTTTGTTAACATTATTCAAGGAGAAAAGCCCTGAGAAGGCATTTTTGAAAACTGCCAAGTACTGTTCCGTCATAAGTTACTTTGATAGTATTATGATTAGCAATAAACAGGCAACCCAGAATTTGATTGCAAATTTTATTTGAGACTTCTGAGAGTTTCTGTTCTTGAATTCAATAAATAAATGTTTACTGAGCATCTACTATTCCAGGCACCCTGCTAGAGTAGCTATACGATAGCTCTAATTTTCCCCCTCATTTTCTGGACCTAGGACAAATGTCATGCAAATATCCTGCAATGAATAACTCCAAATAACCTTCATGTTCTCAATGAAATCTCCCTTACAGAGTAACGGCTTCATCACTCAGCCAGCTTAGTGGGTATTAAGTGATACTGAAATTGATAAATCACATTACAATTGGTTGTTCTCTGTATCTGAGAGAGTTTGCAAAAGTGGAATTAATTTTTTTTTAGATCAAACAATTTTCTTCTAATAAAGGTAATAATTCTTTATCCATGGAATGAATCATTAGAGACTATTCAGATTGTTCAAAGAGATGAATTCAGTGAAGCTTGCTGCAAGGTGGGAAGGGGGAGTGTGGCCCACGGAGTTCTGACAATGGAGGTGTCTCAAAGTATCGGAAGTGATGGACCAACTCAGAATGTGAGATTGCTGGGGTTGTCTGGAAACTGAGGCTGCAAGAAGCCATTTGACCACCAGCCAAGCATCTGACTAAATTGAGTTAATTTGGGTTATCTACTTTTTATCCAGGCATGAGACCATCATGTACTTAATGCCTACAAAACAAAGCATGTTGGCGTTGTCAAAGTATGTATGTGAGAAAAATTGCTGTAACAGAATTTGTCACCCCTTTGGGTGTCTCATTTAAAGCATATCCTTAGATCGGGGTTTCTCAACCTTGGCGCTGTGTTGACATTTTGGCCCAGATAATTCTTTATTGTGTGAGCTGTCATGCACATTGCAGGATGTTGGCAACATTCCCGGCATCTACCCACTAGATCCCAGTGGTGTCCCCTAGTCTTCGTGACCAAAAATCTCTCAAGACCTGGGAGCAAAATCTCCCCTGGTTAAAAACTACCTTGATGTAATGATCACTATTACATGCCCTTGTATATATGAATTCATTTAGGCCTCATAACTATTTTATAAGGTAGATTTTGTTATTATTATCCCCATTTTGCAGATGAGGGACACAGAGAGGCTAGGTAACTCACAGAGGTCATCTAACTGTTATTTAATTCCTTCAGTCGGGCCACAGAGCCCTACAATATTAATCACTTATTCTTTCTTTAGTTTTGTGTAAGTGATTCCTGCCTACTAATAAGTCACATCTTTTAATAATCCACAGATGTCCCTCCTGATGACTTAAAATTTGTTTTTGATGTCATTCTGATTTTTTAAAAACCAATTTGTTTTGTGCGGTGCCTGTGGCTCAAAGGAGTAGGGTGCCGGCCCCATATGCTGGAGGTGGCAGGTTCAAACCCAGCCCTGGCCCAAAAACTGCAAAACAAACAAATAAAAAATTGGTTTCAATGTTCTTGTATTTTTATTTGCAGTTTTTGGCTGGGGCTGGGTTTGAACCCACCACCTCTGGCATATGAGGCTGGCACCCTACTCCTTTGAGCCATAGGCACCACCTTCGGTGTTCCTGTATTTTTAGGAGTGACTTGCATCCCACAGAGCATAGTGGATGTCTCCTTTGCTGTTGGAAATGGAATAAACTCTGGGCAAGTGATGCCAGTGAATGAATTAAAGAGGCACTCACAGAAGCAGGGTGTTGGGAACTCATCCATTTTTGTTCTCAGTCAGCTGTGTTGTATCTAAAGCACAAGGGCCTAATGACTTCCCCTTTGTGTCACGCCCAGGGCCTCTTGATCTAGTCTGCCTTCTGGGGCTTAGTTTGGTCTTACTTTACCTCCTCTGAAAATGAATGAAATTTTTCATTACATTATGGCTACTATTTTCTTCATAAGCCAAATTCTGGATGCAGAATAACTTTTCGGACTAAACTCTTCAAATCCTTAAAAAACATAGTGTCCTTGGAGAATTCCAAACACCTGGCTGAAGCTCACCTGTCACGCAGACAAGAAACATGTCCTACGTGCTAAGTGGAGAGGAGCTTGTCACCCCGGGCAGAGTTTGTGCCAGAGCGTGGTTGGTGCTATCAGTCCCAGAAACACACTCATGAGAAAATATCTAATGCAGAACCAGTCTAGAGTGAGTAACTCTTCAGAAAACAACTTATTTAGGTTCAATCAATATTTAGTTAATCTTTATAAGAAATTTCAGAGATGAGTCCAGCTGCAATTTTGGGAAAAAAAAAAAAAGTTTACTTTCCCTTTGAAAAGTCTTTTCCAGAGTTTTAATGAATCGCCTTGCATATAATCTTGACCAGCAGAGGGCTTCCATCTCTGACAGATGATGCTGAACAGAACAAAAAGGACACAGAATTGCTCAAGCTTGTGTTCCCTTTTTCCTTGTTTTTTTCTCCTGTTTCGATCACTAAAATTCTTTCAAGCTGAGTTTTTATTGAACTACGGAATGTTGATTTTTTTTTTTCCTTAGCACCCGCCCATTTCCTCTAATCAACCCTCTTTTGTTTATAAAAAGTAATATTAGGATTGTAGGGAATGTTATCTGCTTATTTAGTTAAATGAAAGCTCTGCCTAGAGTAATTGATATTTTGTAGTACTTTACAGATCAAACAGGTTCACAGAAATTGGTTCATTGCTCATTAGGCAAGCAATACCCTTTTTGCATGCATACATCACGTGAAGCATTAAAGCTTCATGACACTATAAACATGCATATTTGTCTCTGAACAGCTGCTCTTGAATCTTTTTTGTACTTGACTACCTAAGAGAATATCTTTCATATGACCACTCCCCATTTCATATTGTAACCTTCTTTGATATTAAAGAAACTTTAGATTCTGAAAGCACACCTAAGACTGGGGAGGGCTGGTGCGTGACCGTTGTAAACGTGTACAGGAGAATAGATTGGGATGACTTTGGAGTATGTTGGCGCTCGGGCCTGTCTGGTCTACATGTTGGTACCCACAAACTGATTAAGGTGGGACTGACTATTGGCTGATCCGATGAATCCTTCAATGTGAATTCATGAGATGAAGATGGGTAGGAAAGTGCCCAAGCAGTCATCTTCCTGCGAGGCATCCTGCATACTTGTCATTGAAGTCCTCTAAAGGCAGTGCCCTCCCTCGCTCAAGGGAGTTCTCCAATACCAGGCATTTTGAACCCCCTCTGCCTGGTGGGGCAGATACAGTTTCTTAGTTAGAGATGGGCATTTGTGCTGGTCTCACAAGCTATTTATACTGATTAAAAGTATTGGCAACTGATGAAAACATGAAAGTGGGTTGCTTTGCTTCTACAGACAGAACTAGAGCTAAATTCTGGATTTACAAAAAACTATATCCTTTCAACATTGGGTGCTGGACATTTTAGAACCATATTTACTAGGATTACTTCCACTAAGGGCACAGGATCTCAGGGATCTCAACATGTGTGTGTGGTTTTCATTTTTTCCTCACTTATTTCCTCATATTAGATATTTTTGTCAGATAAAAATATCTGGGTGCCTGGAGGGTTATAAAAATAAATATGTAGACTTCCTAAATCCTGGAGTAGAATGGTCATGCTACAGTGTAACCAAAATATCTAAATATTTGAAATGAAAAATATGTTTATTGGAGTTATTTTGAGAAAGGCCAATGACTTATTGTCTCTGAGTGTATGGAAAAAGCAAGTGGACTTTGTCATCCAGATTTGTAACCAAAACAAGGGGGCAGAACTAAGAGAACAAGAAGTTTGGAATCAGGGAACAGAGAGGCAAATTCCAGGCAAACCCCATGGTGGGGAAGGAAAACTCTTCATCATGAAAAGGCAATATTTTATGACCATACAAGAATGGACTCCGGGCCAGTTAGAATTTGAATTCTAGCACCACCCCAGAGGTCACTGGATGACCTCTATCAGGTTACTTTTTTGACCTTCAGTTTGGTCACCTACGAAATACAAGAGAATTTAGTATGTACTTCATACAGTGTAAGAATTAAGTGACATACGCGTGAAATGTTGAGAAGGTGCTTCCTACTCAATACATCATTTTATTACTATGGCAGTCCTGTGGTTCTGTCACTCTGGTGTCTTCATCCTCCACCTGTCCAAAAAAGAATAATTTAACTTTATAATCTTCTTGTGAAGATTTAAAGAAGATAATGGCAAAAGAATCTGTCATTGAAAAGCACTAAAGCAAAGTAATGTGGCATTAGTATTTTGGGGTTTTTTTTTGTGTATGTCTTCATTTTGTGTTAAGAAAATAATATACAACTTAACATCAAAAGGCATATTGGCCCGGTTAGCTTTATTAAAGCCCAAGAGCTGGGAAATTCATTCAAAAAGTTTAGAATGCAGCGAAAGAGGGCACCACTATCTTTCAATCCTTTTTCAGTTATTTTAGGTTGTTAAATTGTTTTTCTTTGGACTGATCTTTGGCATTTTAAATACTTAATTAGAGAGAGATTCTAAAGGAGAGTGGACATAGACCTAGTGTTGGAATTCAGGGGAGCCAGAAAGAGAGGGAGAAAGAGATAGGGCAGTCAGGAGAAAGATTAAAGACCGCTGGGGTGGGGAGTTGGAGGAGAGTAGCACCTAATTACTTAGGAAAGACGATTTTACAAAATGAAAGGGGAGAGGATATTGGTGTAACACTTGAGCATTTCCATTCATATTTGTCACTATCACTTGTACAATAGCAGCAGGTGGCTTGAATTTCCAACCAACCCCTCTCTCTCATTTCCCTGGTGATATTTTATGGTTTCCACACCTCAGTGTGTATTTTTCTTAGCACACTCCTTGGTCTGATTAAGTACAGGAATGTCAAGGGTCACTTCTACCGTCATCTGTGTCTGACCTTGGTTTACACCCATCTCTCTCTGAAGTCTCTAACAAGAAGCAGAGCAGTAAAGATACTAGGCAGATGTTTAACAGACCGGGGCTGTGTAAGTCATAGCTAACCCACTTTAAAGAACAACAACAAAATTCATATTAAATTCTTACCTTTTGGGTTAGTAGTGTAAATTCTTAAAATGTTTTATGGACAACTATAACAACATGCCTTGCACCCTTCGACTGTATTGGACCATATAACATATTCTGCCTTGAATTTACCATATATTTTCATTTTTTTTCATACTTTGCCCCTCCTGGAATACTTTGTATCATGGAAGTCGTAACCCAGAATCCAATATTCAAAATGTATTGACTGTGTTTGATTTGTTTTGTGTCCTTTTAAAAAGTGATTTGCATTTACATCAAGAGTAAACAATTTGACTGAGTGATGATTTCCATATTATCTTGAAAAATCAGAAGATCTGGCAACGATGGGCCTATTCACTTCCATAGCAATGGCCCAAGCTGCCTAGTAGCTGGCACTTTGGTCAGGGTGTAAGCTTCTGTCTGGTTGGTCGCGGTTGCTATCATTGCCGTTTGTTTTGATTCCTCCTAGCTAGACTCATTCCCTGATAGTATCTGTCTCCTGCAAATTTTGAGCTTATGATTGTAGAGTAGAAGTCGGATCATCCCTTTAAGGCTTCCTAGGTTTGCCCAAGTGTCTCTTTTCCTTTAGCAAGTTGTTAGAGTCACATTTTCTCCACACCCTCTCCTCAGTTGTAATTAGCTGCCTTGTAATTTGTCTCCTCAACTCAGATGGTTAGCTCTTAAGGGAAGAATCTAGTCCCTTCCTACTTTATCTCCATTAACACAAGTATATAGTGTTTTGCCCACATACATGGGCCTTTCAGTGAATTTGCCAAGATAGAAAATGAACTGGGTAAGTGATCGTTTAAGAGGTTAGCAATGAGTTATTACCCTATCACTGGCCTTTATGAGCTCCTCTGCAGTCATGTAATTAAGAATGCATTCATAGTTTGCTTTATAGAGCTATCAAAGTTTCCAAAATGAATAAAATAGCTTCATCATTAATAATTTGGATTCGTCATCTCTGACCCAAAGGCATCCCACACTAGAGAATACAAATATTATTTTAAGCAGTTTAATGGATTATTGGGCAAGTAACTAATGGATTAACAGGTCAAACAAATTAATGGATAAATTGATGTGAACATGTGGTTGAATGACTTTCCAATTGTGATTTTAACTGTAAAAGGCAGACACCCTAAGGGGGAATTAAGCAGTAGCAACAAACACTATTATCATTAGAGTTTCCGGAAGCAAGCATAACAGACAGGATGTTTTCTAATGAAACTGTAAAACAATTATAATAGCTCTTTGGAGCTTTGGTGGCTTTTTTGTTTGGTTTGGTTTTTTTCCTAGCGTATCCAAAGGAGGAAGCTGTGTTTGGATCGTCAGCCAGTTAAAGTACCACAATTATTACAAATAATCATCTAGTCAAGGGGCAAAAGATGGACAGCAAAGTAGACAATTAAACATGTGCTACATAAATATGCATAAATCTCAGGCCATCTGCCACATTGTCCAATTTGACTAGTTGTCTTTATCTGCCTACCACATATATCAGTTTTAAAGGGCTCCCTGAAGCGATGTTCCCTGTAATGACTGGGTAAAAGATCTTCATTCTTCCGCTAAGACTATAGTTCTCTTGTTTCCCATGACAAAAATAACATACTTTGGCAGTAGAGAATCAGTTAACTTTGCCATGTAATAAAACATCTTAGAACCTAATGCCTTAAAATAACCATTTATTTAGCACGTGATTCTTCTGGATAGTTCTTCTGGGTTGAAATAAGTTGGGCTGATTTTAGCTGGGCTACCTCTGCTTTTGTGGACAGCTGACATGTCAGCTGGGGGTTAGCTATTCCCTGCTGGCTGGCCTCACTCACATCTGGCGGTTGGCAGGCTGTTGGCTGTGGCATCATGTATCTCTCATTCTCCTGCAGGCTAGCCTGGGCTTTTTCACATGAGGATCAAGGGGTTCTAAGAACAGCAAGAGAGGGAAACTCCCAGTGTGCAAATACATTTTAATTTTCTGCTGCACAATTGCTATATGAACCAATGGCCAAATTAAGTGACATGGCTAAGCCCAGTGTGGAAGTAGACTACCTGAGGACTGACTTGGCTGCAAGGAGGCATAAATAAATGAGAGGGCATTTCTCTGCCATAAATATTCTTTAAAGGGCATAATACTCTATTCATATTTATTGAATGTGCCCTAGGTGCTAGCACTTCTTCTGGGTAATTTTAAATACACTTGGTTGTTTTTCAAGATAAGATCTTCAATAATCAATGAGTTAACTACTTAAGCACAAGAAGGTAAAAATAGTGTTCTATAATTCTGATATAATATTCAGTTTGAATCATTCACAAAATACTATATAAATGGTAAATCTTTTGGAGTTGTACAAATCTATGCATGAGAATGTTACACAAATATAAAAGTACAGTAGAACCTGTGTAAGATGACCACCAAGGGTATTGCAGCAAATTTGTAGACATGTGGAGGTGGTCAACATCAGAAACGAGGCCTAATGCACTGGTACGTACATGTGGTGCATGTCCAGTCTGTGAAAATCAGGTCAACTTTTGGAGGTGGTCAACCATGGAGGTTCTACTGTATTTGCATTTGTCACATTTTTATGCACATTCACCTCCCATCCTCAGTATTCCTGTCTAGGAAAAAATATATAACAAAATTACCTTTTCCTTAGAGCTGTGATGGAAACCTTAGGATAGCGACCAATACTATAGTAGCAGTCTCTAAATGTCCTCAGTGAGGAGCAGTTGGGCATGACCAGGGTTACTCATCAGCATTGCTGTTGTTGTTAAGTAGTAATAGCAACAATATCAGTAACAGCTTCTTTCCCAGAAGTGAGATTTTGATCACATAAGAGCCACAAATCTATCTCTGTAGTCTGGCCACTGTTCTCCCTGTAACTTGTCCACCTTTCAGATGTGATGCTCAATCTCTGTGTAATTTTATATATGGCTTCCCTGACTCTTATTTACATGCCATTTCCTTTCACCACACCAGAGCTTAGGTACTTATGTCTTTCTCAATACATCAAATTGCCAACTAATTTTGTTTTAAGAAGGAGAAGGGGAGATAGAAAGTGTGTTGAATTTCAATTACCATTTCCTTACTAAGCCTTCTCTAATTCTTAATAACTGTGATGAGGCAAGAAGTTCTGCTTCAGAGCTTTGGATAATAGGAGATGTGGAGAAGATGTTTCCTCGGAGAGTGGTGTGTCTATTTGGACCATTACAGTTTCACTGTTAAATACAGTTTTAGCTATGTATGTCTTTCCCAGCCAAACTTCATATGTAGCTAAAAAGAATTCTATATGCTACACAGGGGCCAAAATTGTCAGATGAATCTTTTACCAGACAGGACATTGTATGACATGACCTAATTTTAAAGGGAAAATAAAACTATTACTTACAGTAGGAGACAGAAAATTTTTCTATAAAAGACTAGACAGTAAGTATTCTACGCTTTGTGGACAATACAGGGTCTGAAACAACTACACAACTTAGCTTTTGTTATTAAAGTAACCACAGACAACAGGTAAATGAATGGCTGTAGCTGTGTTCCAATAAAACTTTATTTGCCAAAATAACAATAAACCAGATTTGGCTTATGGCTGTAGTTCACTCACTCTTGATCTAGAAGGAATTCTAAACCTTCTAGCAATTATTAGAAAAAAGCCTCTATTTTCTAAGCCAGTTTCAGATGTTGGCATACTTGTTTATGGTAGTGAGAAGAGAAATTGCCACCAATGTTCCAGCTCTGTCTGCTGTGTAATACCATGCATCGGTGTTCAAGATAACCACACAAGAAGATGAATATAGTTTCTGAAATGACTCTGTATCTGAGGGTCTTCTCTGTGTGTCCTTTACATTTGGGAATTGGATATTGTTAATGGAGTATTTAACTGGAGTTTTGAATTTCAAAGACCAGTAAATAAAAGGAAAATATGTTAGACCAACACAGTTTCTGATTAAAATAAATTCTACTAAGGTCACATAAACACATACACCACCTACTCTAGGATAAGAAAAGAATTTAATTGTAGTAAAGAGAACTTAACATGGATAGTTCTTTGAACTCAAAGAGACACAACATTGTGTAAAACATTGAATTTTCCTTATTTGCACTACGATACTTTGTAGTGGAGTAATTGTAGTTAATAAACATATTTCAGACTGTTTGATTTAGAGACTTGTATTTTAATTATTTACTTGAATTTCCTAATTCCACTACCATACTTTATAGTGGAATAATTGTACTTAATAAACATATTTCAGACCATTCGATTTAAAGACTTAAATTAAATTAAATAACCTTTCAGATTCCCAAACTATTTTCTTTGATGAGTCAGCTCATCACTTATGATTGTTCTTCTTTTAGCTGTTACTTTAAGGGTTCTGATGGAATCTTCCTAAAAATCTCGTGAGCAAATGTTACATACTACGATACCATTAAAAGAAAAATAATCCAGTAAGATGCTAAATTTCTCAAATCCTATTAATATATGAGAAGATTGGATTTGAACAATTGAAGAATTTGCCTGAGTTCATGCAGCCAAATAATAGTCTGAGCTGGAGTTTGAACCCACACCTCTGATGCCAGGTAGATTTCTTTTGCTACCTCTCTCCCTGTTGCCCGCAGCCCATAACTGTGATGAGACGCCTAATGTTGTAACTCACCTTCAAGATGAATGTGTTGTGTTGCTCAGTCTGGTACCAGTTCTTCACCTATTGGATCATATCCAGTGCAGGGGACCAGGATATCCCTTCAAATATGGCACTAATAATCAGAGCCCAGCAAATGCAGTCATATAAATGACATCGGTGCTGACATCTATTGAAGGCTTATGATGTGCTGGGACCACACCACTTGTCTTCATGCATCATGTCATTTACTTTGCATGAATCTATGAGCTGGTTACAATTATTATTCTGATTCAACAGATAAAGAAGCAATTTAGTTAACTCTTAGCTATTTAATCTTTTCCTTCATCTTTTGACTCTAGGTTGTTGTTATTTGAAAGAATAAATGTGAGAAACAAAACAAAATCTTTCTATAGTGTTTTGGGTATTCATCATCCTTTTTACTCATTTTTAAATTGTATCATTTGGCTTTTTGGTGTTGAGTTGTTTGAGCTTCATAAATATTCTGGTTATGAATCCATTGTCAGATGGATAGTTCACAAATATTTTCTCCCATTCTTTGTTGGGAATCTTCTTTGCTTGACATAATCCAACTTACTTATTTTTGCTTTGTTGCCTGTACTTTTATGGTCTTGCATAAAAAACTCTTTGCCCAGAATAATGGCCTAGAATATTTCCCCAATGTTTTCTTCTGTAAGTTTCATAGATTCAGCTACTGCGTTTAAGTCTTTAATTTCATGCCAATTTTCTTTTTCTATATTGTAAGAGATAGGGGTCTAGTTTCATTCTTCTATATATGATTATCCACGTTTCCCAGCATAATTGACTGAAGAGGCTGTGCTTTTCCCATTGTATTTTCTTGGTAGTTTTGTCAAAAATGAGCTGACAGTAAATGGATGGATTTATAAGTGGATTCTCTATTCTATTGGCCTGTGTATCTGTTTTTATGACAATACCATTCTGATTCGGTGACTATAGCATTGTAGTGTATTTTGAAGTCAGGTAGTGTCGCTGGGGCACTTTCGTTCTTTTTGCTCAGAATTGCTTTTCTATGTGGAATCTTTTGTGGTTCCATATACATTTTAGGATTTTTTTTTCTATTTCTGTGAAAATAGAAATCACAGTTACATAGCATAAATGACATTGGTATTTTGATAGGGGTTGCATTGAATTTATAAGTTGTTTTTGAGTAGTATTATCATCTAGATATTTCACATCTTCAGGTAAATTTATTGCTAGGTATTTTATTTTCTTTGATGCTATTAGAAGTAGAATTGCTTTTTCTTTTGTTTTGTTTTTGAAATAGGGTCTCACTTTGTCACACTCAGTAGAGTGCTGCGGTGTCACAGCAACCTCAAACTCTTGGGCTCAAATGATCCTCTTTCCTCAGCCTCACATATACTGGGACTACAGGTACCTACCTGGCTATTTTTTGGAGACAAGAGTCTCCTTTGCTCATGCTGGTTTCAAACTCCTGAGCTCAAGTGATCCACCTGCCTCGGCCTCCCAGAGTCTTAGGATTACAGCCATAAGCCACTGTACCCGGCCCCTTATTTTCTTGATTTCTTTTTCAGATTGTTTGCTGTCAGTATATGTGCTATAAATGCCATTGGTTTTCATATATTGTTTTTTTTTCTTTTGTCCTGAAACTTTACTGAATATGTCAGTGCTGACAGTTGTTTTCCTGCAGAGTCTTTAGATTTTTCTAGGTATAAGATCACATTGTCTGTGAACAAGACCAATTTGACCTTTTTCTTTTTCCTTTGGATGGATGCCCTTTATTTCTCTTGTCTGATTGCTCTGGCTAGGACTTCTAATACTCTATTGAATAAAAGCGATGAAAGTGGGCATCCTTGTCTTATTCCAGATCTAAGAGGAAAGGCTCTCAACTTTCCCCTGTTCAGTATGATGTTGGCTGCGAGTCTTTATTATTTTGAGGTATTTACCTTCTATACTCTGTTTGTCGATGGTTTTTATCAAAAGGGATATTAAATTTTATCCAATGCTTTTTAAGCATCTGTCAAAATAATCATTTGGATTTTAATTCTTAGTTCTGTTGATGTGATATCTCACATTTATTGATTTCTATTTGTTGAATCATCCTTCCATCTTTGCCATGAATCCCTCTCAATCATAGTGAGTGATCTAGTTCTTGAATTCAGTTTGCTAGTATTCTGTTGAGGATTTTTGCATTGTGAATAAATATTAACTTTTAGAGGTCCTGTCCCTCTGAAAAGCTCATGGGAAGGGTGAGAGTTTTGTATAGTAACAAGTACATTCATTTGTTTTTCACATCCCCTTGCTCCCACTTCTATGGCCATGAAAATACATGATGCGATGAGCTGACCCGACTCAGCATAGGCCTCTCAAGGACACATGAAGAAAATCTCCTGCTGGTTTGCCATTACTTTAATCATCTCTGTTAAATAATGTCTTCCCTTCCAATGAATCTATCTGTAGAATCACTAGGCCCCTGACAGAGGCAAATTAATCAACATATGCATAAGCAAATGTATAATATCTCTAAGCCTCAATATAGGAAGAAATACAGAAGAAATTACAAATGAATCTCAGCAAATATAAAACTTAAACTTTTCTTAGCTACTGAAAAAGTTATAAGGAACAATTTCTTGTTCAACCATTTACATTTTGAAGAAGAAGAAATCTTCAGAGAGGTCTTTAGAAATCTCTCGAAGCTTTGTTTACACCCCAGTCACTGATGTCCAGTAGAAATTTTTGCAGTGATGAAAGTGTTCTACAGGGTTTTCTTAGAGCCACACTGCCCAATCACTATGGCAGCCACTGTCACAGATGATTATTGAATGGATACTTGAAATGTGGCTAGGATGAGTAGGGAAATGAGTTTTAATTTTATTGAATTTTAATCCATCAATTGAATTAAAATGATCTCCTGAAATGAATTAAAACAAAAATGTACTCAGAACCCACTCAACATAGATAACACAGGGATTTGGGGTTAGAATCTGTGTCACAAATATCAGATGAACTATTTAAATTAAATACTGGCTCTCATGGTGAGAGATAGCATACGTTGATTATTCCAAATCTATATCTTTAATGTTAGTTGCTTAATAAATGACAGTTGCTATTATAATGATTAGTATAGTTCTTACTAAAGTTAATATTCTTGATTTGTTTGCTCAGGAAACATTTCTGAACACTTGAGAACATGCCAGGGTCTATTCATGGTGTTGAGGATACAACAAAGAAGAAATAAGATAAAAATCCTTGCCTTTGTGGAGCTTACATCCTAGTAAATTATCACTAAATTAGGTTTTAATTCAGTAATTTAATGACAAGTAAATAAATTTGCTCATGCAACATTGAAACATGCCAAGAGAACGCATTGTGTGTTTGATTTTTTTTTATCATTTGCTCTTCTATCCTTCTGCCACTCTGCAAATTGGTGGAAAGGAAAGACTTAAACACTGAATTTGGTTCTTGCCAGAAATTTTGTCTGAGTCCTATGCAATAATATAAAGTTTATTTGGAGAGAAACTGAAACTCACTTATTTAGGAAAAAATGCTCTGTCTCTTATATTTTTGTCTTGTTGCTAAATTCTCCTAGATGGTATCTGAGTGTCTGGAGGGAGGAGTCTAGCTGCTGTGGCCTTAAGGCCTTTTTTTTTTTTTTTTCACAATAAAGACCACACTATTTATTTACAAAGGCCAATGTGGGAGTTGAGGGAGGCAGGAAGGGAGGGAAAGCCACACAGACATCATCTAGACTGCTTGGGACCCTCCCATGTGGAGCAGACAGGGAAAGACAGGGAACCTTGGTGTTGCCTTCAGCATCCTGCACTGCTCTTTGGGTCCTGGCCGGCCCTGGCTTCAGTGGTGTCACATGTTTGCCTTCTCACTGTGTACCCTGCTGGCATGTGTGGTCAGATGACATCTGCAGCTGGTGGGACTTGTGGCCTGGGCTCTCTCTCTGCTTGGTCAGGGCCCATCTGCTCTTCTGGCTGACTTGGCTCCACCTCTGCTCTCTCTGGTTCTACAACCACTCTGACACTTAGATGGGACTCTGACCTGGGTGGGCCACCTTGTCCTCCTCCTGGTTTCTCCTTCCAGCCTTATCCTTATCCAGGATTCTGGCTGATTTCTACATCGCTTCATGGAGTTTAAGAGTTTCAGGCTTCCTTCCAAACCACAGAGGAACTAAACTCAGGCTCTCCTGCCCAACCACACTGTGCACAGTTAGCTTTGATGTGGTCATTCTCCAAGTGGGGCTGGGTGGGGTGGTCTAGGAGGGTGCATGCCTTCTGAGACCTAAGTGGGAAGCAAATTCCTTCCATGCTTGACTTTCTTTTTTGCTTGCGTAGTACGTTTAGACAAAAAAAGGAAAGAGAAATCAGAGCGTGAACATCTGGACCCCCCCCCCCCAATTTTCTTCTCTTTCCATAATTTCCTGATGGTTTTATTTAACTCTTTCCTTTTGCCTACTCCCAACTTCACCTGTGTAAATGACTCTCAATAAAGTTATATCATCCCTGAGAGCATTTTACAAAGGTATTGGGGTATTTTGAGTTGGATCATAGTAATTGGAAAACTCTTACCAGTATTTAGTCAAAGGAAGTCAAACAGCCTACAAAGCATGAGCCTCCAACTCCCCAACACACATGTCTTATGTCTTGTGCCCTTCAGACATCCTTCTTGAAATTTGTACCAGTCAGAGCCTTTAAAAATTATCTGAGCCTATGGGCAGCACCTGTGGCTCAGTGGGTAGGGCGCCAACCCCATATATCGAGGGTGGCAGGTTCGAACCGAGCCCCAGCCAAACTGCAACAAAAAACAGCTGGATGGGTGCCTGTAGTCCCAGCTACTTGGGAGGCTGAGGCAAGAGAATCACCTAAGTGCAGGAGTTGGAGGTTGCTGTGAGCTGTGATGCCATAGCATTCTACTGAGGGCTATAAAGTGAGACTCTGTCTCAAAAAAAATAATATCTAAACCTATGTTATAATTCCTTTTTATACATAAACACATACATGTATTAAATAAATGTTGAACTCTCAAAAATGGAACAGCCAAATTGAAAGAGAATTTTACTTTATTTCCTTTGTAAATTTACAGACATCACTCTCAGCAGTACCACTCCTGGGTTGACAATAAAACACGTATGTGCGAGTCAGCATTTACAACTGTCACATTCCTGGAGATATTGCATATAGGTGTCCACATCTGCTGTCCTCATCATGCATTTTAGTGGAATTGTAGCCAGTGTGTACATAGTAAAATATACATTATACTTCTATGGTTTCCTTTTATTTTTTTCTTACTATTATAGAACTGTTTCTTTTTGTAAATTATGTTTATAGGTAGGCTATATTTTCTGTGAAATTCATTTCAGAATATTTTATAAATATTTGTTACATGAAGGAGACCTCTGACCTGTCTTCTCCATGACCCCCATTTCAGGTCTAAATCCTAATATGTGGAAGAGAGAGCTTAGCTTATCAAACATGGGGGAAGACGATGGTATTTACCTCTGCATTAAAATATTAAAGAAAACAAAAAATAATTCATAATGGAATAAATTCAATTACAAAAGAAGACAGGTAGACATAGTACAATAAAATAAACCAAGGAAATAGAGCAAGCAATGTCCGATTATTTTCCTATTTAGTTTTCATTTTTTATGATTCTCGCCAACTCTACTAGTTTAGGTTGCGATAGAACTATTTTGCCCCTTCGCTGTTGGTATCATTCTAAATTAGTAAAATTATTGAGGAAAGCAAGTTAGCTGTATAATCCAGAGGCATTACACCATGCAGTCCATTCATCTGGTAATTCTTTCTTGAAAATTTAAGCTAAGCCAAGCAAAAGGGAAGAACGAAACCCAACAAATGAAGGTGTTCATTACAGGGTAAAAGTACCTAAATAACAAAGAAAGGTGGAAATGTCAACAAATATAAAGCAAATAGCAACATGGAAACAATTACATACTACAGACTTATGTTTGGGACTGTTTATTCATTCATTTGCTCCACTAATACTGATTTAGTGCATACCAGTAAGAAGCATTGTTAGGGGTTGAACTATTTGAAGATCAGGAAAAGAGAAAATACCATGTGGGAGGGAGGGGTTTCCAAAGTTCACGTAACATCTTTATTTTTTAGTTACACTTTGAATTTTTATTCTCAAATCATTTCTTTTACATGACCTCACGTATGCGTGGGATCTATCAAGTGAAATATATGAACACAGAGGAATAGAATAAAATAATAGCCGAGAGGTAGGAAAAACAGGGAGATGCTGATCAAAGGTATGAAATTACAGTTACATGGCATAAATAAATCGAGAGATCTAAAGTAAAGCATGTAAAATTATAGTTACCAATATTGTAGGTTGGAATTTTGCTTAAAAGATTTCAGGTGCTCTAATCACAAGAAAACTGTGTGAGGAAATAGATTAATTTGCTTACTACTATAATCGTTTCAGTGTGTACGTGTAAAACTTGATGTTGAACTCCTAACATTTTAAGCTCAGTTAAGTTCTGTAAGTGACAGACTGTAAGTTCCCGTAGTGAACTCTGCTGCTAACCTTAACCCGAGTTTCTCTGGACAAGGCACTTCTCTCTTTGGGGCTCAGTTTTCTCATCTGTAAAATGGGGGCTTTGACGTTCGACTTTCAGAATTCCAAGAGCTAGGGTTCATTTTATTCTGCACATGCCCCTATAAGCTACATATTTGAACTTCTGTTCCATCATATCCTGAACTGTCACATCCAGTTAATGATCAGGACTGCTTGTATGGAAATAGTGAGGAGTTCTTTTTAAAATATGAGTAGTTTTTCTGTTCATACCCTTTTACTTGGTCATGTTCTAACTTACTAGCTATTTTAAATCTCATAAGAATTTTTCTCTTGCACCGTGAAATTGGACAGAGCATTGAGACTGCATGTGAGAATCTTAAAATCTGAATACAGCAGCCTGATTTGCTCCACTTCTGTCACTACCAGGGCCTTTTGCTGGTGGTTATTTTTTGATGAGAATATTTCCCAACTGAACAATATTACGTTTGGGTTAAGCTAATGAGATGGTTTCTGTGCCTTTTCTGATAAACTTGAAAGGGAAAAAAAAAAGCAGACAGACAAACCTTTGGTATTAAAATATGTTAATGGGTAACTTGACACAACACAATTTGCTAGGTTTTCATTTGGGGAACTTTTTTTCCAAGAACCCAGAGATACAAAATACATGTCCAGAGTCCTTTGGTTGGAGCCCCTATGTTGGCAAAATAAAAAGAATCGATGTTTGCCTTTCTGACAGAGGGGACGTGGGTCTTTTGTTTCCAGAAATTTTTGTTCATTTTTTCCACTTTATGAGCCATGCCTTTTCCAGAACAGTCCCACTCTTTTGTACTTCACACAGTAGCTACAGCAGCTGTGTTAATTAAATAGATATGTCACCGCGCAGAGGCTGGTGCCTGCTGCCACGTTGGCAGCCACGAGCCTCCATGCATGGCGGGATCCTGCTGCAGTCCCGGTCCCAGACTAACAGGAAGGACAGGGCAAAACTGCAAAGAGGAAAATCATAAACTAAAAACGGAGACTTAGCACTCATCTGTGTCCATATTAAATATACCATCAAATATTTATGGGATTAAATATGAGCGCACTTTCCTCCCCAGCCTTGGAATATTTGAATATAATTCTAAGAACCACGGGTAAAGTCACCTAGAGTGGTGGTTTTAAGTGATAAACTATAAATTGTTTGATTCTGAGCCCTCTGTAGTGTAGTTCTCTGACTCAGAAAATACAGTATGTATTGAACGTCTGTGTGTCCCTGCCTTGTAATGAGACTGGAAACGCACAAGCGAATTAGATATCAATAGAATTTAAAATTATACAGAATGCATTCAATGCCAATGAACATTTCCACTGTAGTCAAAATGTAAAATGGGCCTGTACACGTGTATAATTATTCAACATTACTAAGCACATTTTCGACTTATATCTCTGAGGTCAAAAGACAATTTGTATCAGGAAGAGAAAGATCAGATATTCGGAATGTTAACATTATTTTAGAAATATTCAAAAGATCCCAGTTCGGTAAATTTTTGCCAGAGTTTTACCAAAATTAGTCTCGGCTGTTTGTTGATGACTTTGGGATTAATATCCACATGGGTTTTGTGGTTTTAGTTAAAGAAATATTAATAGTAGTTAATGTTGTGTTGCTGAAATTGAATTTGTCTTCTCTGGATTCTGCTTGCACAATGCTATTTTTTTGTTCTAATTGATTCATAAAGATCATTAAACAAGAGAATAAAAACAATTTGTAGTTAATTTCTGGGAGATTGCAGCGTGTGTGTTTTATGGTTCAAATAACAGATGTTATTTTGGAGAAGCTAAGCAGTACTGTAACTTCACTGGAAATCAGCGTGGTGATTCACATCACAGCCTTCCCCCTGTTAACTCCTGATGGCTGCGCACTGAACTCCTGCCCTTTAGCTGAAACAGGAGAAAAGCAAACCTCAACAGTTTTACCTCCGTGGGGCTCAAAGCTTCAGCTGGGCCAAAGAAATGAGGAGTAGTGGATCAAAAATCTCACGACCTAAGAACATACAGAATTCAACTGTGGCCATCTTTCCATGCTCAGTGATCTGATGTTTATTCAGAAAAATACAGATTTGAGAAAACTGTCTCTCAGGACAATTCTAATTCAATCATTCATCTTTTAGTGCTAGAACTTCCTTTGGCTTTCAGGAAGTTACTTGCCCAAATCTTTGGTCAGTGAATAGAGTATATGTTGATAGCATACAATTCAGAAAAAAAACATATTTATTAAGGAAAATAAACGTTTAGCAATCTGATATTTCTTTTGCACTACAGCTTGTATCTAAAAATGAACATCTGTTTCTTGGGTACCCCTTCTCTATTTTTTATTAAAACATTTCCAGGTAAAGACATCACTGCAAGCATATAGAAGGGTCAACTGGATAGAAGTCTAATAGAAAAGTAGTTCAGCGACTATTAAAAGGAGACCAGTAAAGAAAGGAGCAATGATGGCCCCAGAGGAGTCAGATGGAATCTATATCCTAAATACACATTGCAAGAGTTGGGGTGGGGAGCAGTCATAGAAAGAAAGGGATGGTTCCTCTGATGCAAAACTGTTATACCATTCACTTGCCTTTGGGTAATCTAAGAAATACATTCTGTTTTTAAGACAAGAGACTTAGATGCCTCCTGAGGGAGTGTGTTACACAGCTAACCGCAAGGTTGTGAGACAAAATATGTGGAGAGATTATTTAGGTCTAAATCCTGGTGGAAAAAGGAAATGATTTCCCAAATCTGACTCCACCTACTTTTCAATGGGCAAGTCGAAAATAAGATGGTAGATTTGAGTTTCAGCAACATAGCTCTCTTCTGGTCTCCTGTCTGAACCCTCTTGTCCACGTAACAGCTACAGACATGTAGGTCCCAAGCACATGTGTGCACGTGTGCACACACACAAGTACATTACATATACAAAGTGAATCCAAGACAAAATACAAATAACACCTTTTCTCCTTTCAACATTGATTTTAAGAACTTTTGCTACGTTTTTCCTAATTATCCTTAATTGTAATTTATAACCTATTCTACTGTAAGTAAGATAGTACTTGAGACCTTGTCTTTACTTTGAATAAACATGTGGTTGAGATGTTAGATGCAATTGTCCTGTATGAAACCTTTAACTAGATATTTGAAACCGATCCTATCTCTATAGCCCTCACAGCATGGTGTTTTCTGTGGTTGCCATGTATTTTCTGTATATTGCTGTATCTGAAAGTATAATTCATACAAACCTTGTATACCATGTGGGATGATTGAATTTAAAGTCAAAGCCATGCTTTGAGTGAAGGTGGGAATAGGTACGGACGTCTGTCTTTCAGTCAAGGTCAAGAATACAAAGTTTCTTTTTAAAAATTTACAGTATTTCAAATATACTACAACATATCTGGAAAAATTTAACATCATGTTCCTTTCTACTTAATGAATACTACTTTAAAAACATTACAACTAAGTTATCCACGTAGAGTTGTGTATTTTTCCAATCCCATTTCCTTTCTTTTCTCCACTCGTAGGTCATCACAACCTTGAAGTTGGCAAGTATATACTCTTGGTTCATGTGTTCTTTCATAACTTAGGCTTATTATCTTAGAGTTTTGTTCTTCTGTTAGAAAATTTTACCTTAATACTATCCTACTATACCTCCCTTTTACAACTTTTTTTTTAAATTTAATGTTATATACTAGGTGACATCC
Source organism: Galagoides demidoff (assembly GCA_963574575.1). Lineage (NCBI taxonomy): Eukaryota > Metazoa > Chordata > Mammalia > Primates > Galagidae > Galagoides > Galagoides demidoff. The sequence continues at coordinate 31,515 of CAUYQV010179202.1, forward strand.
AGTTGTTAGATGTAGCTCTAATTCATCAATTTAACTGCTCTATAATAGTGATCTGTTATACGACTGTGTAATAATTTATCCATTTTCCTATTGATGGTCACTTACATTGTTTATTTTCATGTGAGTCAGCCATACTTTTTGTTGTACTTATAAACGTATTATTAGTGATAGTGAAAATATTTAACAATCTGTATAGCAGGCAAGCCAGCCTATCAGTATGGGATACTGAACAACAAGAGTGGATGTCAGATGTAAATATTAATTGTCACCTAAAAAATAATTGTCACAGCTGTACTAGATGTGCCAGCTGAATAATAGCCCTGGGCTGTGGAGTTATTTTCAGGTAAATACTTAGAAGGAATTGAGTCATAGGGAAACACGACTTATTTAGATTTTTCTCTCTAACATTATAGCATCAATTTTCACTCCCCCCAGTAATACTCTAGAGTTCCACTTCCCTACACCTTCACAAACACTTGATATTACAAGATGTTTTAATGTTTGCCTGGCTGATAGCTTTGAAATATCATCTCTTCTGGCTGTTTGATATGTATTTTTCTGATTATCAGTGAGGTTGAGGATCATTTCATTTATTTATAAACCATTCAGATTGTCCCAACTATGGATTGCTCATTCCTATTATTGACTATTAATAATGCCTCCTCAACGTAGGTGTTATTTTGTGTGTCCTGGCCTAGAACTACATGACTTTATGCAAAGCACATATAGATGCCCAGTCCACAGCTTGATTTTTACCTATTGTCATATGTTTTTGCATCTTATTGTAGTTGACATTTTTATATCTTGTTTGAATAAAACATATTTAACATCCTAAGAGGACTTACTTATGCTTTCTTGTAAAGTTGTAAGTTCTGTTCCTATGTTTGTAAGCCACCTGGAATTTTTTAAGCAGTCCATGTGAGAGTTATCTGATTAGCTCTATTTTTGCATTTCTTTCTCCAAGTTTAGACACATCTGTTAGGTCTGTTCTCTCACTTGTATTCTGTCCCATTTTGTCTATTTATGTGGTTCTTAGTAGTGCTTAGCTGTTTCCTCTGGCGCTTTTTTTGTGTGTGTGTGCTGTCTCATGTTTATTCTTCAGAGTTTTCTTTTGACTCTTACCTATTTCTTGGCCTTTATACTCTTCTGTATAAATTTCAAATTAATATGACAAGTACCCAAGCAAACCCTCCATGGGATTTTGGTTTGGAACTGCACTGAATTAACAAACTAAATCAGGAGGAGAGTGACATCTTTAAATATGGAAGCAAAGTTTTAAAATTTGGACATTTTTGTTAGATTGATTTCTAAATATTTTGCAGCTTTTCTTGCTAGCGTGAGTAGAGTTGTTTCAAAAAGTATGTTTTCTAGTTGGCAGTTTCTATGCTATGGGAATGTGATTGTTTGTCTGTTGGTCTTGCAAATGGTAGCCTCACGGAATTTTTATTTATTCTAATCTGCAAATTATTTTGAGTTTTTTAAATAGACAATTATCTTTACAAAAGTATTTTGGTCCCTTCTTTCCAATATTGCTCTATTTATTTATTTTCACTTGTATTACTGGATCACAATAAGATACAGTGTTCCATAGAATGTCAATGTTTCATATCCCTGTAGTTTTCCTAATTTTAAGGAAATGTTTATGATATTTCACATTAAATGCAGTTTGTACTATAGGTTTAGGAAATTTCCCACTGCTAGCGTGATCAAAGTTTTAAATGTATATAGGTAGCACATTTTCATTGTTAAATGCTTTTTCTGCACCTACTGAGTCAAATGGAATTTGCTCCCACCACCATCTTAAGGTCATCTCTGACACTGCATGCTCACCCTTTCTTTCTCACACAGATTGGGTGTCACACTGTACTGGTCTTTTTCCTTGTTTCTCCCACCCAGCATTTACGCCACCTCACTCAGGGTGAGCAATACTCCATGCCAAACTGTCCCTCCAGTTGGTACCCTTCCTCCCCTGCTTGGGCTCTGCGTCCTGCCACTCCCAGCATGGACGGCCCATCTGGATCTCCTCACTCCCCAGGTGAGCATCCTTGCCACCCTACAGGGAATGACCTGTTGTACGACTATGGATTATGTTAGTTTGTTACAGCTGCCATATAACAAAATCCTATTGTCTGGGTGGACTAAAAAACAGAAATGTATGTTCTCAGAATTCTGAATCTTGCAGTCCAAGATCAAGGGGCTGGCAGGGTGGTTTCCTCTGAAGTCTTTCTCCTTGGCCTGTGGATAGCCATCAATCTGTCCCTGTGTCTTCCCTTGATCTTCCTTCTGTGTATCCTAATGTTCCCTTCTTATAAGGGCCACAGTCTCATGGCCTCAGGGGCCACCTTTACAAACTCATTTTGCCTCAGTGGCCTTTGTAAAGGGTCTGTCTCCAAATACAGCCACATTCTGAAGTGTTAGGGGTCACTAATTCAACATATGAATTTTGGAGTAATACGTTGCATAGATCTATTTGAGTTTTCTTTTTTCTTTGAATCTGTCATTGGCACTTATTTAGGAAGTTGTTTTATCTGTGTTTTCAAACATTGTAATAAAGTTATAATAGCCACTTAGGATTTTTTTTTATTTTAAAATACTAAGAGGGGTACAAAAATTGTGGTTATGTGCGTAGTTTTTATAAGTTTTAAATCAAGACTACTACACATACCCACAAATAGCTGATGGGCACTTAGGTCGATTCTACATCTTTGTTGCTTATGATTTTCAAAGTTCTCTATTGTAGCCATAGTTACATCTCCTCTCCCATTCTTAACGCTGTGTGTTGATATCTCTTTTCTTAATCAATTTTTTCAGCATTTCATTGCATTGAGAGGGTTTTAGAAATTTTTTATATTGATTCTCACTTTTTAGTTTTGTTCAGTTTTCTATTTTGTTAATTTCTGCTTATGCCATTATTTCCTGACTTTTCCTTTCTGTAAATTTCTGAGTTGAAAAACAACCTCAGTGATTTTTTTCAGTGTTTTTAGTTCTATTATATACACTTAAAGTGGTAAACTTGCCTTTGAATCGCCCAGGAATTTTGATGTCAAGTATTTTTGTGCTTATTCAGGTGTTAAATATTTTGAAATTTCCAGTATCATGTGTTGTTTGATTCATAAAATGCAGTTGTATTTTCATACTCTTAAACATGAGGAGTTTTTGCTCCTTTGACATTTGCAATGACTGCATTTCTAACTTTATTGAATTGATAGCCAAATGTATTAGACTTAAATGCTACGATGTATAGGTAATTGTGGGAACTTGATTTGCAGACTACGGAGCATAAAATTTTAAAATACTTTTTATATACAAAAATGCTGGAATTGTTGAATTGAAATATTATATATTTCAATATACTCTTTGAAATGTTGAGTATAATATTCTACATGTACATCATATCCAACTTTTTCACTAAGTTGTTAAAATTCTCATTTTTATTTTTAAACTGTTAATAAATGCAGTTAGCCGAACATTCTTTTGGTTTTCAGAGGCCTCTGAACTCTACCTTTTTTTTCCTTCTTTCTTAGTTACTTGTCCTTTCAAATAGATTTTGATCTTTTAGAAGCCTTTCGAGAATTGTGAGCACACTTACCGACTCCATGAGATTATCTTAGCTCATTGGGCTAATTTTGCAATTTTTCCATTTAGTTGACCTCAATGGACTTTCTCTCATGCTGGGCCATTGCCTTTTTGATTTGTGATTTTTGTTTTTCTCTTTGGCGTCCTCCATACCCCAGGGCCTTAAGAATTTGAGTTATGGAAACGTTAAATTCTTAAATTCATTTTGTTAACATACTATCTTGTGCCAGTAAACATAACCTCATGTGCATTCAACACAGATACTGTTGGCATTTCTCGTGGGAGACTTTGGTTGTCACTACCAAGACCTCTGAATGATAGTAACTTTCCTTCCCATTTAAAAAGTATAGTTTTTACAGTGTTCCTCTCTGCGTTTGGGACAGCTGTTCAAAGATGAGGCTTTAATGGGCCTCAGGCCACATGTTCTTGTCTTTGCCTTTTATCCTAAGGAGTTATGTCTAGTTGAATATCTCGTATGCTTTTATATCTTCTGGAGATTACCACTCTAGGATAACATTCCTTCTTTATATCTGTCTTCTAGGAATTTCCCTACTTTCTTTCTCAGAAACTCAAATAGTCTGCACTAGTTTAAACTTGTTTAATGTCCTAATATTGGATTTCTCTGAAAAATCCAGACTTCTGCAAATATGTCAGTGTCTCTAAAAACATGATGGCATCAATTTCATTCCATATTCTTGGAAAGTGATATTTATACATACCTACTACAAGGTAGATATTGTCCCAGGAACTTCCACACGTCTGATTCTATTGTACTAGTGCAGTCACCTATAAAGCATTTGGATTCAAAGAGGTTAAACAACGTAGGTGTGACCCTGGAGGCATAAAGGGCCCAGCTGGAATGGAATCTTATGTGACTCTGACCTGATTAGATGCACTTTCCTGAATGCCTTCTTTAGATCTTCTTTTTGTGATGTATAGATTAAACAAATTCCAATTTTATTTAGAATTTTATATATATATATATGTAAGTACTTGCGCACTTGCTGAATATTCATCTCACTGTGTATAATTAGAGATGTTGTGTATTATTATGTAACACATAGTATACTATATTATAAAAACCTTTGTAGCAGGCAAAGACCCTCCTGTCCCATGCTGTTTTGTGGAAGTGACCTATTCCCGTGGTATATCAGATTTTGCTAGTGTACATTTTGAGTTTGAGGAGGATGCCTCAAGAGCCCTTTGGGAAAGCAGTGAAGGCAGCTTCTCATTGCTTATATCCCATGGACATTGGGCTACAAGTTAGATCCAATTAAGAAATTAAAGCCTACCAATACTTACATTTGTACGTGCCTAATACCTGCTTACACTTGCTTAATGTCAATAGTTGATAACATCAAATGGTCAGATTGGCAGAGAAGGATGGATGTTTCTTAGACAGTAGTGCTGAAATCAAGGACCAACAAGAAAATGGCATTTGAGGATGTTATTACTTGAAGTCTTCTGGTTGTACGCTTTCGTAGTACAGCTTATCCTTGCTTAGGCACAAAGGGCTTTATTATTTCCTGTAGCTGAGACATCTGGGAAGAGGGGGACTAGATTGGGCTTCAGTTAGGGCAACCTCCCACTCCCTCACTCCTTATCTTGCCTCCGTTGTGCTAATTTTAACTTTAGGGACGTTGTCTCCTTAAGTAGCAAAAATAACCTCAGACAGATCCAGGATTACAACTTCTTTATAGACTTTGATTCTAGGTGAAAAAGAGAGACTTCTTTTTTCCCCAACAACCACATTAATCCAAGAAAGTATTCTGGCTAGTTCCACTTGAATCACAGCCTCATTCCTTAAACCTGTGACTAGGAGAAAGGCGGAACATTGTCTAGTCAGGGTCACACGCCCAGTTCAGTGGCCATGGAAATCAGACTTTGATCACTAGGAAAAGCGGTGTTAGGATTCAAAAGAAGGGTGCTGAGGAGTCAAAGCAACAGATATCTGCAAAACTTCTACTTGCAGCTGGGGGCAATGACTAGGAATTCTGGTAGTTTCATATGTTTACAGTTCTAGTGTATTACTTCTAAAATGCAAATTTTAGGCTGCTTGCATCAATCTCCTTATAAATTCAAGGAGATGAGAAGAGGCAGTTCCAACAGTAGGATGGCCACTATTCTGATGTATTAAGTTACTTATGGGCCCTAGTGATTAATAGTTTGGTTCATTTATCTTACTTCTAGAGAGAAACTCTCTGTTTTGCATTTTCTTTTATCTGGTTTTGGGGTTTTTTTCCCCCGGGAAAGTCTTAAGTGCTCCTTCGACCTTCAAGGCAGATTTTAAAAATTACATTACCCTTGGTTTATTTTTTTCTTAATTTTTTAATGGTTGCTGTCATTTATTCTATTCTTCTAGTCTGTAAGAAAAAATCTGAGCAGGCGTATGAGTGTATTGCAAATGTGCACACAAAATGGCCTATAAGTGTGTAAATGCTTTTTTTTGTTCATCATCAGAGGCCCGAGAAGAATGTACCCTCTGAGGAAAGTTGAGAGCATAATTTTACTACAGAAACCTCTTGCAAATGCTACAGTTTATATCAGCTTACAAAAGTATGAGTGCTATAGATTTCATGTATATGTATTTGCTCATTGAAACCATTTATAAAGATTAAGTTGTGGCTTTTTTCCAGTGAAGGGAAGTTGTCCCAGTTATGCATAGTTTTCACATAGCAGCTGATACTTGGACAGAACTGCACTTGATTTTGAAAATGAGCAGAATTTGGAAGAAAGTCCCCACCAAAAACATGGACTGGAGCCATTAAAAATGGATATTTGCAAACCATTCCTGAGATCTCAGTGGCAAAGATGTAATGCTTTGTCTGATGTTGAGAAATGTGTGAGGACAGGGGAGGGAAGGGGGTGAATAGGGACAAATTAATCATCTTAAGTAGATGAGACAGTTTTTCTACTAACACCGCTAAAAGTAAATAAATAAAGGCAAGTCTTACAGTGTCTTTAACCAAAATGCATAATACAAAGCCAGCTGTAGATTTTATTTCTGAAGAAAGACAGTTGCCAGGCAGAAGAATGTTTCAGCAGTGGCCCTGTTTCAAGAATGTTGAAGACATTCCATCTAGAGTTCTAATTTGCTCAAAGAAACAGATGACTTTCATGAGAGATTTTGATATGTTCCCAAACCACTCAGTGGAATAGTAAGGCTAATGCTTTTGCCTTTATTCTCCTCAACTGTCTTCTCTCCCTTGGGGATGGAATGCGGTGGGAAATAATGTGGGAGTGGTGGGGAGATATGTTTTATACAGATGCTGAGGAGCACCTCAGTCCGTGAGGGACTGTGAGCATCTCTTGGGTTAGCAGGAATCTCCATGATTAGCCACATGGTGCCACTTGCATCTGAGCATGCTTGTGGCTCCACCACTGTGCTGCTGATTAGAAGTCAACTTAGAATGGTGTGTCCAACTTGAGATGTTGATAAATATTGATCAATCTCATCTCTGCTAAATGCAACTAACTTTGTCTCTTTTCTATCTCAAATTCCTATTTTTGAAATTTCTGTGTACTTTGATTATAGAAGTGTGCTCACTGGATCCCATTACTACTAACAATAAGTGGGCTTCATTGGGCAGTGAATATATCTCTATACTTCAGTCGTGCATTTTGATTTGACTTGGGGCATGGCAGTACTCACTCAGTGTTTACAGGGTACCCTCTCAGTGACAACCACAGGGCAGGGTGTAAAGACCCCCTGGGGAACACAGTTCTCACCTTTGTCAGGCTGCTGTCTGCTTTGGGAGAGACACAAGGTTATTTACACCTCATTGTGAAATGTGGCACCCCATGGACATATATTCTTACTTTAGAAATATTCACACACTCCATCCCTAGTGGGAGACACTTTATGAGAGAAGAAATGAATCAACCAAGGAAAATCATGGAGTCACACGCTGGCCATCGTTCAGATTAGAAAGCTTTGTAGAGTTTAATTCATGAGGTTTAAAATCTTATTTCATTTTTAGGTTAAAATTTGACTTCTTTTATATTAAAAACTTATCATAGAAAATAGAGCTAAGTAGTTTAAAAATTATTGAGATTAGAAAGTCAGTTAATTTGGTATATTGTCTATCAGCTTTTTCTATGGTACATATATATTTGTACATGTATGTAAATATAAAGAAATATATACACATATGTTCTAAAATGGCTATCCATGTATATATATTATAGGCAAAATGCCTCTGGCCAAAAAAGCCATTTGAGAGAGAGCAGTGAAAAGACTTTTTACAGGCATACTTGTAAGAAACTGAGGCAGAATCCCATGTGGTCAGGTTGGTTGTGAGCCTAACATGACCAAGGCTTCGGCTAAAATAGCATTTACTGCATTAAGGAATTAAGGTTGACTTTATAAGGCCAATAAAAAAACCCTTTGGAAAACTGGCCAGATACCTATCAGTACCTTTCCTGATCTGTGGTAAGTAACAAAGGTCACTTGCTGACAGTTCTGGAA
>CAUYQV010179203.1:0-11632 GCA_963574575.1 Galagoides demidoff
TTTTAAAACAATAACTGAGAAAATGACATGAAGGCTGTGTTGATCAGTTTGATGGAAGTATTTCGGATTGCATGCGAAAACCCCACACTGTACCCCAGAAGTGCATTAATGTACATAGTTACCATTCAATAAAAAAAAATAGCAAAATATAGGTTATTGTATAGAAATATTTTCTCTTCATTATATTACTAAAGGTTTCACCAGATAGTTTCTCATAAGCAAAATTATAATAAAAATAATAATAATATACAGAAAGGAGAAAGGAGAAGTGTTTTTTGTCATGATGAATAAACATAATGAATCTAGGATAAGCACTTTGAACTAGGGAGGTTTTTGAAATGCTATTCTGTAATACCAAAAAGTTATTCCAGAGAATTAACCCAAATAATAAAAGAGTCTATAATTTTCTCTAGATTTTCTAAAGATATAATGCCTTTGATAGAATTTTTTTTTTTTTTAGAGACAGAGTTTCACTTTCTTGCCCTCAGTAGAGTGCTGTGGCATTACAGCTCACAGTAACCTCCAGCCCTTGGGCTTAGGTGATTCTCTTACCTCAGTCTCCTGAGTAGTTGGGACTATGGGTGCCCACCACAATGCTCAGTTATTTTTTGCTGCAGTTTGGCTGGGGCTGGGTTTGAACCTACCACCTTCAGTGTATGGGGCCAGCACCCTACTCACTGAGCCACAGGTGCTGCCTTTGATAGCATTTTTAAAAAATTATCATTTTAAATAAATATTTTACCATCATAAAAAAAGAAAATGAAAGAATAGAAATATGCAAAAAATGACATCAAGACGTAGGGCTTTAATGACCTGAAGAGAAATATTTTGGGTGAATAAAACCTGTTGTGACCAGATATTTAGAAAGAGAAGACATGGAATAATCAAGTAACAAAGGAATACAGCACAAATTGGAAAAAACAAAAACAAAAACAAAAACTGTAGTGATCACCAAGAAAGAGACAATGGAAAATACTTTTCTAAACACTTTATGGAGGTTTACTATATAAACCATACAACATGAAAAATGTTTTTGCAGCTTTAGCAAATTAATACATTGTTTACCCTTGGCACAAAAAAATAAAGAGAAGAAACAGAGTTTTTAAAAAGTAGTGGACTGCATAGTATTCCATGGTATATATATCCCACAATTTGTTTATCCATTCATGGGCTGATGGGCATTTTGGCTGTTTTCATGACTTGGCTATTATGATTTGGTCTGCAATAAACATTTGGCACAAATACTATGCAGCCATAAAAATATAGGGAGACTTTATGTCTTTTATGTTTACCTGTATTGAGCTGGCACATATTCTTCTTAGTAAAGTATCTCAAGATGGGAAAAAAGTATCCAATGTACTCAATACTATTATGAAACCAATATATAAACACTTGAAAATTCATACAAATGATAAAATACAAAGAAAGTCCAGAAAAGAGAGGGGAGAGTGAGTGGAGGAAGGGTATTTGGTGGCATCTTACCAAATGTACACAATGCAAAGCACATTTCAAAACAACTAAGAGTATATAATAAATGTCATGCCATAAAAATAAGTAAATGAGGTGATGGTTATGTTTGATTTAGGCATTGCACATTGTATATCAAATCATCACATTGTACCCCATAAATGTATGTAGTTATGATTTAATAAAAAATTATGTTTAAAAAAGTGGCCAGACATTGTGGCAAATGCCTGTTGTCCCAGTTACTTGAGAGGCTGAGACAAGAAAAATCACTTGAGCCCAAGATTCTGAGGTTTCTGTGAACTATGACACTGTAGCACTGTAGCCAGGGCCACAAAGTGAGACTCTGTCTCAAAACAAACAAACAAAAAAACAAAGAGAGAAAGAGAGAGAGAGAGAAAAACAACAACAAATAGCCCCTGTCTATTATTAAGAGTGACTCTCTGAAAAGCAGAGAGCAGCCTTAAGGTAAACAATTAGAAATCAATCAAACAAAACATAGAGCCAGAGAAGATTAACATAAGCATGAACGTATCTGAAGGGAGATGGAACCAGAGGAACCAAAGGAACCAGAAAGCACCCGAGAGAGAGGGTCATGAGAAGGTGGGGGAAGCCATCTTTCCTAAGGCTGCTTTAATTTGCTTCAAATCCATTAAATGGAAAAGGACGTGGATTTATGTAGGTCCAGACTCCCTGCAACTTCTTTTAAATGTCATAAAGAATGATATAAATCTATACTCTGTAGGATATCATTAACAGCTTTTGTGCTCTGTTCTGGGTAGGTAGGAAGGGCAGGCTTATCAGACTCCTGGAAAAGGGGAGCTCTGGGTAAGTTAGTTGGGGGATCAGGTTGCACGTTAGTGAGGGTTGGCTCCAAATGCGAATTATCCTTTAGAGCCAAAAAGTAACTGCACACAAGGGACTTATCCCCATGTTTCTAACTTTTTAGTGAAAAAAGTCTAACTGTAAAACAGTGTTGTAATTGATACTTCCCTCTGCTGACAAACATTCTCAATTCTCCAAGGGGTATTAGGGCCATGCCTCAGAACAGAAAAACAAGAGGCACTTTTTCTTTAAGGTCTCTGGATCAAATGACTTCCAGTGTTTCAAAATGCAGCCTATGGGAGTGTTGTCCTTTGGAACTGAGAAACCATTGCCTATCTGTGGGAGGGGAAGGATGAAAATAGCCTCCGACTGGGGTGGAGTAAGACTGGGCTGAGCTCTCCTAGTACTCCTGGAGAAAGAAAGAGAACATAGCCATACCTGGCATGGCAGTTTTACCCACAGTGGTAGCTTGGGGTGTGCAGGGAGGAGGTAGTGTACTAGACACAGTGTGTGATCCAGAACGGTGGAGATCTGACACACTAGGCAAGTATTTGGGAGTCAGCAGGAATGGCTAGCCCCGCACCCCTGCCACAGAGGTCTGGGAATGGAAGGAAGCCTTTCTGCAGTTTTCTGTTTTGGGGGGAGCTGTGTATTGAGTGGAAAGTTTGGAACAGTGGGCAGTAGATAGCAGTATACCTGTTCATTCCTATGTTAATCTTCTTTGGCCCTATGTTTTGTTTTATTGATTTCTGTTTACTTCTGCTTACCTCTAAGCCAGTGGTTCTTAACCTGTGGGTTGCAACCCACAGGAACTATGTTAAAGGGCCAAGGCATTAGGAAGGTTGAGAACAACTGCTCTAGGCTCAAACAGTTTACAGAAGCCAGATTTGAGTGCCAGTTGGAGTGGATTTACCATCATTTTCGTGGCAGGCAGGGCAGCCATACTGGGAAGATACTGGCTGCCAGGAGGTTGCTATTGTGGGAAGGTCATGAGAATGTCATGAGGGTGGGCCTCTTATATAGGTGAAAGGCCTATGTGCATCTTGCCATAAAAGCTGTTTGAGAGATAGCAGTGAAAAGATTTTGTGCAGGCATACTTGTGAAAAACTGAGGCAGAATCCCATATAGCTGGGTTGGTTGCAGGCCTAAACCCCCCCTGACCTCAGGTCAGCCTGGTTGGTTACAGGTGTAAAAATCCCCTGACTTGAAGCTCACATGGGAGCAGAGGTTTGCAAACAAATTTCTGTATGCCCTAGAAATTTCTTTATGCTTTGTTTAAAGATCAAAATAACTGCCTCTAAATGGCAAGGTCAGTAGGACAGATTTTCAAACTGTCTCTTTCCTCCATAGCCTCAGGCTTTATCAGATAAGAAAAAAGAAGTAATGGCTAACAACATGTTCTCCATTAAGTTATGTTAAACCAGGTTATGTTGAAAGGGTTATGTTAAAAGGTGTATGTTGGGTGGATTATCAGATTACTAGGGAGGAGCTACTCATGAGGTAGTCACAAGATATTTAAATGGATTAATGAAGTCACTGATGTCCAATGTGCATGTGCCAAGGAAAGTCATTGAAGCCCAGGGCTCATGTGCAGAGGGATTGTAATGAATATTAATGGGGTCGTTGATGTATATGTGCATGTGCAAAATTGACTATATAAACCAACAGTAAATAAAGAAGTTTGCCATTTTGCCTGAGTGAGCAAATGGTCACCTTTATTTAAAATATAATTTCAATAAGCATGCTTATTCTTCGCTACGTGGCTTTTCCTTCCATGAGACCCGTTAGGCAACACTCTTAACCAGGGGCCTAAGGCACAGCCCTCTTTGTTCCCCCTGCCTGGATCAGAACTCCACTCTTGGGACAGACTCAGGGACTTGTACAACTCTTGGGAAATGTTGTCAGAGGTCACTGTGAGACCTGCCTCTGAAGGATTCTGAAGTTTTATGATCCCAACCTGGCATGGTCTGAATGCTGAGGAAACAATCAGGCAATCACCAAGTATGACTAAGTTGGGAACCAGGATCATGCCTGGGAACTAGAGAGGTCACCAGTTCTCCATCCCCTCGAGACAACTATAGTGCCACCTGGTGTCTGGCAATATATTGCAACATTTATATATTCCTATTAAAGTTGGTCCCTTCCTATATATATGTACGTTCCTAATATATATACATATATACACACACACACATATATTTACACTTTTTAAAGTATTTTTTTCCTTCTCTTTGTTGCTGAGGTTGCTGCTATTTTTGGCTATTAGAGGTTTTTTGTTTTGTTTTGTTTTGCTACTTTTTGGTTGGTTCTATTCTTAACTTCCATTTTTATTTTCATCAAGAGCAATGGTTCTCAACCTTCCTAATGCTGTGACCCTTTAATACAGTTCCTCGTGTTGTGGAGACCCCCAACCATAAAATTATTTGTAGCAATGAAAATAATTTTATGGTTGGGGATCACCAGAACACAAGGAACTGTATTAAAGGGTCATGGCATTAGGAAGGTTGAGAACCACCGATCAAGAGCAAGGGTTCCTGTATTTTTTTGTTACTGTATATTAGCCTCATTTATTCTCTCTCTATTTTATTCCTCTCCACTCTCTTTTGATAGAGACTTTTTTACTTTTCTCATCTTTCCCACAAAAGTCATTCATGCAACTGCTAAGATATCCCCTCCTTTTGGGGGGAGGGGTCTTTCTTCTCCTTTTCTTTCTTCCTCTTCTCTCTTCATCCTTTATTTGATATAATTGTATTTTGCATTTCCCGTATCTACTCTTATTTCAGTATTGTTATTTTCTCTCTTTCTTTGTTTTCTCATTGCGAGCTGGGGTGGCACAGCTGTGATCTGGCAGGGAGGTCATGACAGTGCTCTGGCTCAAGGATGTCAAGAGATCATTGTCTAGGATCTCCCAACAAAAAAAATGCCCACGTCCAAATGGCTTCACACCAGAATTCTATCAAACCTTCAAAGAAGAGCTTATACCCATATTGCAGAAATTATTTCAAAAAATTAAGAAAGAAGGAATCTTCCCCAACATGTTTTAGGAAGGAAACATCATCCTGATACCACAACTAAGTAAATCCAACTAAAAAGAGAACTTTAGACCAATTCTACTAATGAATATAGATGCAAAAATTCTTAATGAAATCCTAGCCAGTATATTACAGCTTATCATTTAAAAAGTCATATATCATGGATTAAGTAGGTTTCATCCCGGGGATGCAAGGCTGGTTTAACATACGTAAGCCTACAAACGTAATCCACCATATCAACAGAACCAAAAACAAAGACCATATAATCCTCTCATTAGATACAGAAAAATCATTTAATAAAATTCAGCATCTTTTTCTAATTAGAACACTTAAGAATTTAGGCATAGGTGGCACATTTCTTAAACTGATCAGCACCATCTATGACAATCCTACAGCTAATATTATGCTGAATGGAGTAAAACCAAAAGCTTTTCCACTCAGAACTGGAACCAGACAAGGTTGTCCTCTGTCACAACTACTATTCAACATAGGACTGGAAGTACTAGCCGATGAAATCAAGAAAGAGAAGGTAATAAAGGGCATCTAAATGGAAGCAAAGGAAGTTAAACTCTCCCTCTTTGCCTATGCTATGATCTTATACTTAGAGAACCCCAAAGACTCAACCCCAAGACTCCTGGAAGTCATCAAAAAATACAGTAATGTCTCAGGATATAACATTAATGTCCACAAATCAGTCGCTTTTGTATATGCCAAAAATAGCCAAGATGAGAGGCTTATTAATGACAAAACTCCCTTTACCACACCTTCAAAGAAAATGAAATACCTAGGAATATACCTAACAAAGAGGGTGAAGAATCTCTATAAAGAAACCCTAAGAAAAGAAATAGCAGAAGATATTAACAAATAGAAGAACATACCATGTTCATGGCTGGGACTAATCAACACTGTTAAAATGTCTATACTTCCCAAAGCAATCTACAGATTTGATGCAGTCCCTATTAAAATACCAACATCATACTTTCAAGATTTGGAATTCTTCGTTTTATCTGGAGTCAGGAAAAAAAAAAAACCCTATAATTAAGGCAATTCTTAGCAATAAAAACAAGACCAGAGATATCAGCCTACCAGACTTTAGGCTGTACTACAAGGCCATAGTGATGAAAACAGCATGGTATTTGCACAAAAATAGAGACATAGACATCTGGAACCAAACAGAAAACCAGGAAATGAAACTAACATCTTATAGCCATCTGATCATTGATAAACCAAACAAAAACATACAATGGAGAAAATAATCTCCATTGTATGGTGCTGGGAGAATTGGATAACCACATGTGAAAGACTGAAATCAGACCTACAACTTTCCCCACTCACAAAATTAATTCAAAATGGATGAAAGATCTAAATCTAAGGCATGAAGCCAAAAATTCCTCAAAGAAAGTGTGGGAAAAACACTTGAAATCATTGGACTAAGGAAAGACTTTATGAAGAAAACTTCAGTGGCAATTGCAACAACAACAAAAATAAACAAATAGGACTAAATTAAATTGAATAGCTTGAATAGCTTCTGTACAGCTATGGAGACAACCACTAAAGCAAATAGACAATCATCAATATAGAAAAAGATATTTGCATATTATGAATCAGATAAATGCTTGATCACTAAGATATACCAAGAACTCAAATTAATCAACTAAAAAAGCCAACAATCCCTTATATCAATGGGCAAGAGAGATGAATAGAACCTTCTCTAAAGAAGATAGATGAATAGCTAACTAACATATGAAAAAATGCTCTTTGTTCCTAATTATCAGAGAAATGCAAATAAAAACTACCCAAAGATGTCACTTAACCCCAGTAAGAATGGCCCACATCACAAAATCTCAAAGCTGTAGATGCTGGCATGGATGTGGAGAGAAAAGAATACTTTTACACTGCTGGTGGAACTGCAAAATAATACAACTTTTGAAAGGAAGTATAGAGAATCCTCAAAGAACTCAAACTAGACGTGTTATTTGCCCTGCAATTCCATTAATGGGCATCTTCACAGAAGGGAAAAAAAATCCTTTTATCATAGACATTTGCACTAGTCTGTTTACTGAAGTTCAATTTACAATTGCCAAACTGTGGAAACAACCTAAATGTCCACCAAATCCAGGAATGGATTAACAAGCTGTGTGACATCATGGAATACTATTCAGCCATTAAAAAATATGAAGACTTTACATCTTTTGTATTAACCTGGATGGAGTTGAAACACATTCTTCTTAGTAAAGCATCACAAGAATGGAGAATCAAGAATCCAGTGTACTGAATTCTGATATGAGGACAATTAATGACCTAGTATATGGTGGGGGTTGGAGGAATGCGGGGAGAGAGAGGGAAGGAATGAGGGAGGGGAGTCTAGGGGGTGGGGTGCCATTGTGTGACACACCTCTTGGAGGAGGGACACAATTATAAGAGGGAACTTACCTAACAAATGTAATTATTGTAACCTGGTTCTCTGCACCCTCAATGAATCCTCAATAATAAAAAATAATAATAAAAATAAAAAAAGTTTATTTTTATAGTAATAAAACTGAAGGCACAGAATCAAAGATTCTTCTACTTACCCAGGGACATCTACATAACTGATGCTTCTTTCACTCCCTTTTCTTCTTCTAACATTTCCCTTATTATATGTAAAATGTAGATTTCCTGGTCCTCTCAAGGATGGAACAGCTATTAGATTGGCCAAGCTAACTCCATCTTGAACTGAAAAACCATTCTGTTAGACTCTTATAGGTGAACTTACTCAGATAAGAGAGACATGCTGCAAACTCATTATGTCCTTGCACCAGCCCAATTACAGACTGTGAGAAATATGCTGACACTGCAAACCTCTGACATTCTGTTAAGAAGAGCCCAAGAGGAAAGTCCCAATAACGACATAACATCTTTGACACCCTAATAAGAACAGTTTGGTAGTCCCTGATAGAAACCAGTTCCCCTTTGGTCAGCCATAAAAGACCAGCCTCTCAAAACAAACAAACAAACAAGAAAAGACTGGTCTCCCTCCCTAAGCCTTGCTAATATCCTTTAGATCTTAGCCCACTTGCACCCAAGTGTCAAAATAAACATTGCTGCCTTAGTTATACTTTGGTCTTGAGTGTCTTGATCTGCTCCTTTCACTTTTTACCTATCAATCACTTTGTGTCATCACTGCCCCCAACCCTCCCCCACAACTTTTCCTTCATCTTTATGCCTTTATTTATAAGAGGATTAAAAGTTCCCTTTAGGAAAAAACAGCCACAGTGGTTCATGTTTTTCTCAGGAGCATTCTCATTTTTGGTTTAATAAACCTCCATTGATTAAGATTTTTACCTCAGTCAGAGCTGAAACATATCATATCAGTTGTGGACCTGACATAAGTGCATTAGGCCTGTATTATGGTGAGGAAAGTTTCTCCTATAGGAGTGAGGGGAACCTTGCCACTTTTCCTGAAAGTTCACTGAAAGATCAACTCACAATTAAGGCAGATTAATAAGAGAAACGTTTATTTCCAAATACCATGCCTAAGATGATAACCACAAGACTGATTACCCAATATCTCAATGATGGCTAGATACCTTTATATGTCCCACCTTCTTTAGAAGGGAGTAGGAGAAATGTAGAGTATAGGTCCAACAAGTGGTTACTAGGGAGAATAAATAGATGTGGGACAACAGATGGACTTGTAAATTAACCTGTGAGATGGGTGTTGTGTTTTAAGTGCTTTGGGCCAGGTATTTTGAGATAGCCTGGAGAGGAAAGGAAGTCAGTTGCTTCCTTTGAACTTTTGATCAGGTAGTCAGGTTTTAATGTAGTTAATGGACAAGCCCCTTCCAATACTTTCTAATCTTGAATGGCCTTTTGTTCAAAATATTATTTATAATTAGTCATATTTTAGGGTAAATGTCCTTAGCGCCTTCACTCCTATACCTATTTTGTTGAGATTTGTCTATTATAAAATTGTAATAGAGGGAGTGGCCATAAAAAAATAGCAAATGTGTTGGTTTCTTTAAAACTTTCCGCACTCTTTTTGGGAACTAAAACCTGCATCTCTGCCACAGACCAGTGGTTGGGAGGGGCAAGAGAATGTCTTTTGTTCTTTGTGCTGAAGGAGATGGCTGAGCTAAATTGACTTAGAGACCTGGCACCTAGCACATAGAAGGGTCGACTTCTAGGTGGGTGGTGGTCAAGGCTTTGTCTTCAAAATCTTTGGGGAAGGCTTGGTGCCTGTAGCTCAATGGATAGTTTGCCGGCCATGTGCACTGGAGCCAGCCGGTTCGAACCCAGCCAGGGCCAGCCAAACAACAATGGCAACTATAACCAAAAAATAGCCAAGCATTGTGGTGGGAGCCTGTAGTCCCAGCTACATGGGAGGCTGAGGTAAGAGAATCACTTAAGCCCAAGAGTTTGAGGTTGCTGTGAGCTGTGATGCCATGAAACTCTACCAAGGACCACATAGGGACACCATCTCAAAAAATAGTCTTTGGGAAGATTGGAAGATTGGAATCATTAATTTAGTTGAATGACAATAGCCCTCCCCCACTTTTTAAAGTTCTGTATTTCTGTTTATGGAGAGTATGATGGCTTTTTTTTTTTTTTGTTTTGAGAACCGAGTCCCTATCCTCTTCATTTACCCACAAATTAATAAACTTATCTTGCTTTCTTTTCAACCACATGTCCTCATTTTGCTGATGCAGGCTCACTGACAAGTGCTGCACTTTTAGGAACACATTTTGGCAGTACTGGGTGGGCCCTTTGGTGGCCCAGTGGAATGGGATCTTGTAAGGAAGCAGAGAGAAGCCCTACAACAAGCTGTGGATCTTCACTGGGAAGAGCAACGTCAAGGTTAGGAAGTACTTAGGGGTTGTCCCAGCAGCTGCTCAACAGTGTTTTAATTCCAGGGAACTCCCATCTCTTTCTCCCCAAAGTAGAGAGGGATCCCTGCAACCTGAACTGAATTGAGGGGAAGAAAATGGATTTGGGAAATGTCTGAACATCCCAGGCCAGTGACATACTTCTCAAAGTCTCTGAACAATATTGCAAAAAGAGCACCTCTTTGCTTTTAGGCAATAACAACTACTTATAAATTGTTATTAAAGACTGTGTTAATTCTTAATCTTGTACCTTTTTGCCATTCAAATGACTATTTAAAAGTTTCAGAAGCTGTGTACTCTAACAGGACAGATATGTTGGTTTGGCTAATGCCAGAGCAAAATTGGGAGCTTTTTAATGACAGGAGCAGCTTTAAAGGGCTATAGATATGCAGTGGTCAGCAAATTTACTTCTACATGGGTCTTTAGCCCAGGAAGCTGAGCTACAGTCATTGAAAGGAAAAAGATAAACAGTCATATAGACTCTAAATAGGCTTATAAGATAGTACAGGCTCATGGTGCCATTTAGGGAAAAAATGGTCTCCTGATGACAGAAAATAAAAATATTAAGTATGCCACTAAAATAATGGCCTTGCTGTTACTAGAATCTCTCTGCTGGGTCCTTGGTCTCAGAAATCTGAAGACTGAATTCACAGACCATCACAGGTAAGCAAAAGGATAGATTTTATTGATAGATAAGATAAGGAAGACAAAGCCTCTGGCACAGTAAAGGGTGGTGGTCCTGAGCTGGCAGCCCATTTAGGCTATGATAGAATCAGGTGTACCTGCCCAAATAAACATGCCTCGCCCAGGCTGGGTTAGGCTCATGGCCCACTAAGGAAGGGTCAGACTCATGTCCCTCCCAGGAAATAAGAATGCCACCAATTGTTGCACTCCTTGGCCCTTTAAATTCCCATCTGCCATAACCCACATGTAGAATTCCTTTCTTGATTTCACCGTAATTGCATCTAGGTGGAAATAAAGACCACATTATTTCTACAGAACAGGGATTCTATTTTCCTTTGTTTCGTGCCTTGGAATAATCTTTCTTCTTTGGGTTCAGAACCTTAACCTTTCATATGGTGCTGTGACTCTCTGGGGAAAAGCTCCTTTGGGGGGCTGAAAATATACCTCACCAAACCTAACCAACCGAACCCTTATTTCTGTGAGACAAAGAGAAGGGTGCACTCTCTGACCTTGCCTAACATTCATTCACTTCATACTGAGGTGAGCCCTTATATAAAACATTTTCTTCATTTCTTTCCTCTTAATGTTCTTTTTTTTTATTAATTGATAGCTGTATACATTAATGCAAACATGGGGTACATTGTACTGTTCTCATATACAATTTGAAGTACTTTCTTCAAGCTGGTTAACATAAATTTCATGTCATTTGCTTAGTCATTGTATCAAAACATTTATATTCTAGTTCTAGAAAAGTTCACTTGT
>CAUYQV010179206.1:0-39469 GCA_963574575.1 Galagoides demidoff
TCCAACTCCTGGGCTCAAGCGAGTCTCCTGCCTCCGCCTCCCAAGTAGCTGGGACCACAGGCGCCCGCCACAACGCCTGGCCATTTTTTGGTTGCAGCCATCATTGTTGTTTGGCGGGCCCCGGGCTGGGGATTCGAACCCCCCACCTTAGGTGTACGTGGCTGGCGCCTTAGCCGATTGAGCCACAGGCGCCGAGCCATAGCACCTTTTTCTTATGCCACTTCTTGTTTTCATTTTTTTTTCTTTATAAAGTTGCATAAAGATTTGTCCACTATTCATACACCTTTTATGCAGAACTAGTTTTTAAGATTATGTGTTTCATTTTCATTCTGCTTTACATGTTTATTTCTAATTTTATCCCATTTCCCTTTCATTTGGAGACTTTTTACTCACTAACATTTTGTGAGCATCTTCCTGCCTAAATATCCTTTGATATATGGACGACTTTCAGAGGTTGCATAATAGTTCATGAGTGTAACATAAATAAGGCTCACAGCTTACTGGCTCCCTCTCCCAAACTCAGTCCTGGATAAACTAAGGACAAGGACTGGAAGCAAGAATCTGAGGAATGAACATGGAGAAATACGTGAGACTTCTGTCTCTGGGAGGCAGAGGCAATGTGGTCATGGAGCTGGGAGCCAGGGCTGCAGTGGGTAGGCGTGAAGGAGAGGAGAGGAATTCCTAGCTCTTCACCCCAGCCGCTCGTTCAAGGTTCAGTCTCAGCCTTCAGCAGTGGTCTCTAGCAGCCAGAACAAATTAAAAAAAGATAGAGCTCGTTGTTTTCTGTTTCTATAGGAAGGAACTGGTAATATTTAATTTTACAATAATAAGGAACTAGGCCTAGGGAAAAATAGGACAAAAGGAGAGAGCCTGTTTTCTCACTTGGAGAGATGGCAGCGGCCAGCCCAGCCTGACAGATCACTGCCAGTTTCCTGAGAAAAGCCCTCAGAAGTAGCAGTTACACACTTGGCCTCCACTGCTCTGCCTTCATGCAGCTCTGTGTTTTCACCTCTACTAGATATAAACTCCAAGCAATGAATCAGACACTGATGATGCCCCAGAGGGGTTGGCCAAGCAACACACGGCAAGTGCTGCCCCCTCAAGAATAGAACACCTTTTGCTTGAGAACTATAGATTAGTTTCATAAAAGGGCTGTGTACATTGGATACTTTTTTACAGCAGCCCACAGTAGCTGATCTCCACCATCTAGCACAGCCTCTACTGCTGGGCTTGCTGCCTGGATTTTGGAAGACACAGACTTTCAAAAAGAAAACTGTAAATTGAAAAAGAAAACCACCAACAAAGATTCACAATCTGAAATGACTTAATAATTAAAGAATTATCAGTGTTTATATTAACAATTGACATTTTTGATTAAAGATTTGTTTTAACATCATGTTGTGTTTACATTCTTACACATTTTATATGCAAATATTGAATACTATTACCTACTAATTTAAGTCAGACTAGTCTACACCTGTATGATGATCCACTAATTTAGATTAGAATATTTTATGGTTCTCACCTATTTTGTTCTTTTCTCTTTTATGAGATTGGTTTTGTTTGCCTACTCTTAAAACTCTTATGATTGTAAGATAAAAACTATGCAGCTCTTCAATTTAAAAAAGTAATTTCTGGTTACATACTGTTTATCAAGTGGCTTGTTGGACTGTGCTCACACAGTGGGTGTAAGAAAGTAGTATGGGATGTGAGGAAATTAATTATGAAGACGATAAGTCTTACCAAAAGAAACACTTATTTTAACTATTAATTTTAAATAGTAATTTGTAATTTTGTAATTTTAATTTTCTTGAACAAGGAACTGAGACAGAGAAGTGACATTCAAAAACATTTTTAGGACTACACAGCAAAACCCTTCATCCTTGGTATGGGGTCCCATACACCCAAATGACTTAAAGACTATATAATGCACACTTAGCCTTAATGTTACTGATACTGTTCTAAGGAAGCACACGGGAATGAATATGGCCGTTTCTACTGCATATCGCATATGTGTAAAGTAACCATGAATACAGGAACGAAGTTGTCGAGGACGTTTTCTCCAGATTAATTCCATTCTAACATGCTTTGTTCAACTGCTGGGAAACTTATTTTATATTGGCATCATTTCTGGGGTCCTTCATCTCTCCTGAGTGATATGCTATCTCTTGGAGAAAGGTGGAGATTTTTAAAAAATATTATTTTAAATAAATGTCAATATTATTTTAAAGAGGTATTAAAACATAGGCATTGTCTAGACCTACTCTTACCTTTCAAAACATTATCTTTCATTAAAGAATGGATACCTAGTTTTGTATATTCATGGTACCTACTAATTAATAAAAATCTACAGCGCACTTAGCAGACATAATGCTAGGCAATTTCAAATGAAAACTGCGTGTAGAGTAAGCCAGGATGGAAGCAGGAAGGCTGGAATTCGCAGCACGCCTTCACCAGCTTCTGCTAACTGAGCTATTGACAAAGGGCCCAGGGCCCATCTGGTCGGATACACGGAGGAGCGTGCTGACCTGGACAACTACCACATATGGAACCTCTTAAACCTATAGCTGAGCTTGTTCACTTAATCTTCTCTCAGCAAAAATTTTGTAGAGACAAAAGGCAGCGTCAGTGTGACTCTTCAGTGATGGCTGTTCTCTGATGCAAATCAAGAACAGCAGTGCAGAGGAAGGATCGAGGCAGGTTATTCTCCTGGCTGTGGAATGTTTGAGTCGATGTGCTGGCACAGTTGAACGGATGGACAAGCTTCCGAGTGGAGGCTCCTTCTCTCTGGATGTGAGGCTAAGAGTGGAGGGAGTCCGCTCTGCACCTCACCTCCTGCCCTCACGTGTGAGCATGTTAGCTGCCTTGCAACACAGGAGGGTGATGCTCCTTCTCTTGGGGAGTGACTCTGATGCTACAAGAAGGAGGAAAATATTATGAAATAAATTATGTCAAAGGTTTTTATATTAATAATATGAATTTCTCATTAAACACGCAATTATTGAAGGTGTGGGAAACATTTGTACAACTGAACTTATTGGGTAGGGTCTAACTTTCCACTATAAATTTCAAGGCTTCATCTACCTCTGCCTTCTACTCAAAACATACTTCTATCCTCCCTGGAATTCCCCAACTATTATAATGACTTAAATATAAATTAATTACATATAATAATTATTTAAAATTGTTAAAATACTTTTAATAGCCCACAGTAATGATCAATGGATCAGCAATAAAATGCATGTTAAGGCACTGTAATCCCACGTTCATTTACCCTGAGATGACATTTTAAAAGGTATTTTCACTCCCTTTTCCCTCTTCTATCTGCTTCATCTTCTTTCCTACAGCAGTGATTTATACTTTGGTTATCTGATCAGGCCTGACTTTTTGTTGAAAGAGTGAAGGTTAATGGCGTTTTCTCCCTGTCCTTTTGTGTCCTTTGTTATCAGTTTCTATCTATCAATGGATGACACATTGACTTTTTATCTAATAACATATTAAATATAAAATCACCATTTCTTCAATAATGTCACATGCTGTCTTGTTTTGGGGAAATGTAAGGCAATAATAAATAATAATTGTAAATGCTTACGGAAAACAACTAACAGCCACCCAGAGATGTAGGGGGTGTGTAAAGGTTAGCCTTAGAAGTCTCGCTGGCCAGGAGACGTAGAAGACGTCTCAGAAAAAAAAAAAAAATTGGATTTGATGTAAAGAGCTGTGGTTTTTCAGTCAGTACGAAAAGCATTATTTTTTAATAGTCAAAGACAAAAACATTTTGCTAAAGGGATCTGGACAAGCACATTGTATATTAAAAGAGTAGGAAGGGAGACGGGAGGTAGTAAATGGCTGATTCACTGCATGGTTAGTGGGAGCCCAGACTTGGGTCTGGGCAGACCCGGGATCACTCTTCTCACTCCTCTGACTATCTCAGGATCTACTTTCCTTCACGGGATCTGAGTCACGTAAAATCTGGTGATGACCAACCATATGCTGTATTTTCTGCCCTCCAATTTAGTTTTCAATCACATTTTAAGCCTATCCAGGGTGTCCATAAAGTTCGTGTGCAATTTTAAAGCACACACGATTTTAAATTGCACACAAACTTTATGGACACACTGTTAAGTAGAAATGTAGAGCTGGTAATAAAACAAGACCTAATAGATCCTTATTTTATATTTTATGAATAAAAGAGTGAGAACACAGAGGGCCGAGTGACCCAGAGCCACCCAGCTGCATCTTGAATGTTTAGCACTTTAGGAATTTCATGCTGCAGGACGGGCTTTACCCCACAGTCTCTTGTGGAACATAGATCCACCTCTGTGAAATATTATCCGTCCCTTATGAGAAAACATTTTGGTTTTGAGGTGTCAGTGGATTGAGAACCCAGCGCTGGGTCATAGCAAAACAGTGTCTCGAATTGCCCCAAATCTTTTTACTACATTATGTTTTTTGCCACACTTGAGACTTAAAACAAAGCAGTGAGAGTGCAGGAGGCTGGGAGGGTCCGATTTACTGTGGTTATTAACCCAAGGTGAGAGTAACTCAAATACTTTTTTTGACTTAGCAATCATCCAGCATTATTCTACGTGCTGTAGAATGGAAGCATAGATCACACAGCTAGTTTGTTTAACAGGAAATATCTTCAGCAGAAGTATGAAAAGTAGAATATAACAAATAAAAATAATATTATCCAATTACAGTACCCAAAATCCTGATGAAGCCTTATGTGTGCTCGTCTCCCTAAATGCCAAAAGTCTGTGGAGAACACAAGGGTAGATGGAATCCTGGACAGCTCTCAGTTACCCAGAGGGGACCAGCATGCTTAACAGTAATTGCAGTAAAAGAGAGCTCTGAATGGGGAGTGAGTCAGGGGAGGGGGGGTAGTTATAAAGTCTTACCTGAGCCTACTTCTAGAAACTTGGCCAGTTTTCAGAAGGGGGAATCTAGTTTTTTTTTTTTTTTTCTGAGAATCAGATGAAACTTTTCTTAGAACCTCCCAGGGGTTAAGAGAGAAAACCATATTAGAATCCCTTTGATTTCTTTGTTCTTTTAAAGTAGGCTTAGAAAATCCTAGGTGACTAATTTAAAACCTAGACTATATGTTCAGGGTATTTTGACTCTTGTAGTCTATAAATTTAACCAAAAAAATTTTTTTTTGAGACAGAGTCTCACTATGTCACCCTGGGTAGAGTGCCATGGTGTCACAGTTCACAGCAACCTTCAACTCTTGGGCTCAAGTGATCCTCTTGCCTCAGCCTCCAGAGTACCTAGGATTACAGAGGCCTGCCACAATGCCCAGCTAGTTTTTCTATTTTTAGTAGAGACAGGGTACTGCTTTTGCTCAGGCTGTTCTCAAACTTCTCAGCCCAGGCGATCTATGCACTTTGGCCTCCCAGAGTGCTAGGTTGACTAAAATTTTTAAAGTAAAATCCATAATAAATTGGCTTAACCCTAACAACAACTTTAAGGCTGAACTGTAAATATTAAGGAAAGTTTCATGTGTTAAGTAAACCTCACTCTTCTCCTCTCCATTCTTTGTTAAGGTTCTAAATAAATCACTCTCCGCAAAAACTTCACCTGTTGTTACAGATATAATTCATGACTAAATAGATTCTTGTGATTTGAAAACAAAAGAAGGAAAGAAAAAACATTATTTTAAGCATACTTAGTTTTGCTCACCAACATTTCTCTGAAAACCAATTTATAAGTCTGGATGAACTTATAAGAAACTGTTGACTAAAAGGCTCCTGTCTACTTAGGAGGAAAAAGAATACTCGGAGATGACACGGCCTGGTACCGGGCTGAGTGCTGTACTGAGTTTGGGACTCCATTTCTGGCTGTCGATCTGGTAGTTCTTAAGGGTGGAAGGAGCAGTGGAGAAAAAAGAAAAGAATCTTAGGTCTCAGTGAAATTGTGATGTTCCTCTTAATATATTGACCAATTATGGAAATTACCTGAAGCCAATATGTGTATGATACACAGAAACATTAGCATGTTGAAAACACCGACAAGGAACCAAAAGTATGGTCTATGTTCCTGTCTCTCCTGTACATTGTTTAGTAAATATCATGAGGAAATAAATTATTTAACTCCATCAGGTCGATTTTTCTTCCATCCAGCTATTTGGCAACAGAAGGATTCAAAGAAATGTAACTAGTTGTTTTAAGCACTTTATAGGAGATATTTAAAATCTTAAAAAAGTCTTTCAATTGCTGTATT
The DNA here is from genome assembly GCA_963574575.1 of Galagoides demidoff. Taxonomy (NCBI): domain Eukaryota; kingdom Metazoa; phylum Chordata; class Mammalia; order Primates; family Galagidae; genus Galagoides; species Galagoides demidoff. The sequence goes on from CAUYQV010179206.1 coordinate 6,223, forward strand.
AAAAAGCTGAGAGCTTTGTAAAAAAAGGGAAAGAGCTTTTTCTTAAAAGGAAATAATGACTGAATACATTTCTCATCAAAGTGAAGGATTAATAGCAGCGAATAAAAGTCTTCTACCAACTTTTACACAATGCGCTGTGAAAATTCACTTCCTCCTTTTTGCTCTGTCTGACGTTTTGGCTTCTTGCCCTTTACATTTAGGTTTGTCAGACTGGGGAAAGCACAATAGCTCATTTTATATGTGAACTAATATTTGTGGGAAAGTGTATGCTCTTTTCTTGTCCCACAATTAGAGTAGTCTATGGTCATCTACTTTACAAAATGATGGATACAGTTAATTAGGTATGATTTGTATTTGTTGTTTGTTATGTGATTGGTAGAATTTCAATCTTTAGTATTGTTGAAGTATTTTAACATGACCTAAGAAATTTAGAGAAGCTCATTGGTCATTTTAAGTACCCTTAGATGGTCCTCTGATTTACTGGCTTCAGATAATTGATCAAACGAAAATCAGACACTTGGAGCTGGAGAGAGTCTGGAGCAGCGGCAGTTTCTCACCACCTGGGTTTATACCTATGGGTTTGAAGCATGATTGCATTATTTGAGCTGTACATAAAATTCCTATGGAAGTGAAAATAATGATTCATCTTTTAAATGTGAAATTAAAAGCTTTCTTGCAGTGGGACAAAACTTCTTTTTCTGGTTAAAGATGTACCAATTTAAAGGAACTAATCTTTTTAAAGACTGCTTTGGTGTTTCCAAAGATTCTATTGTTTAATCTGCCAAGAAATTCCATTTCTACATCAGTAGAAGTTTTAAACTCCAACAGGACCATATTATTTCCTCAATAATAGCAAGGGAATTAACTTTAATGCAGTAAATTCACAAGAAACCCCTGTGATAAAAAGATGCCTTGCAGTCCTATTATTTAATTGATCTTTTTGGAACAGTTCATTTGTACTCCAGAAAAAAATAATAAAATAGGTTATTAAGTTCTTCCAAATGTATGAAAACAATGGTGACTAATACCCAGAAATCTTTTTATAAAAGGCTTTTGTGTCTGAGCCATCTAAATTCTAATCTATAATAGGTGGTTCTAGGCTTACTATTATTATTATTTAAGCCTAAAACTTCCTTGGTAGAATTGAAATAAATTTGATTTAAATTCCTTTTATTCACTTAAGATTGCATTAAATGGATTTTACTTGGACAATATAAAATATGTTAAATTTCAAAGCATTATACTTTACCCTTCATTTCCTGTTGAATCATTTAGAGAAAGCCACATGGTGTGGCAGAAAAAACACCAACTGAGCAGTCAGGAGACATAGGTTCTAGCTTTTTGACCTTGAATTAAACTTCAATTAACTTCTTTGTGCCTCAGGGTCCATATCTGTTACGGGAAGGAGTTCTCAGAGGTTGCAAATAAGGGGCATAGCTAGATTCAACCCCCAGATATGTTTAGCACTTTACCCACATGGTATTTAAAAAAGTAAAGGGAAGTGGTTGTATCAGCTCCACTCCCATCAGCAGTGCATGTGAGTCTCTGTTGCTTCATCCTCAGCCACTCTTGGTATCATCAACCTTTTTAATTCTAGATATTTTGCTGTGTTTGGCCATATTTCATTGTGATTTAATTTTCATTTCCCTGATGAATAATAAAGTAAATGCCTTTTCAAATATTTCTCAGCCATCTGGGTAGCCCATTGTGTGAGATGCCTGTTTGATTTTTTTTCCACCTTTGGCTTTTTTTTTTTTTTTAAGTTAGATTGTCTGGTTTTTCTTCTTGATGTGTTAATGTGTTCTTTAGATATTCTAGATTTGAGTCCTTTGTCAGTTAAGTGAATTCAAAGCACGCTCCCCTACTGGGTCCTGCCTTTTCATTCTCTTAAAGGTGACTTTAGATAAACTGAAATTTTCAAGTTTAGTAAAGCTCAATTTTTAGTCTTTTCCCTTATAGTTAGTATTCTTTTAAATTTTTGTTTAAGGAATACTTTCCTCCTATAGGATTGTAATAATATGTTCCTTTGTTATCTTTTGTAAACTTTATCTGTGAGCTATCCATATTATTTAGTAGATACTCCTTGGCACATATGCTATGACTTAGTAATTCAGTTTCCAGATACATTTCCCATACAAATGCAAATATTTGTGCTCCACATAAAAGGTATAAGAATGTTTACAGCAGCATTATTTGCAATGGCCCCAAATTAAAAGAAACTGTTCATCAGCTTTGTAATGAATTGTGATACATTCATGTAATAGAATAGTATACGACAAGGAAAAAGAATGAAGGTGGGTGAGTTTCACAGGTATAATGTGAACAGAAGGAAGCCACAAGCAGATGAGTAAATACTATGTGATTTTTACATGTATGTAGGTGTAAAATTCAAAATTAGACATAACAGTTATGAAGGCTGGTAACAGTGGTAACCTGGTAAAGAAGAAGTATCTGAATGGATGCTCTTCATCTCTGGGTGGTGTTCAGAGTTCTATAAACTTGGCAAAAACTCATCAGATGAAAATTTACACACAAATTCTGGACTTACAATCATTGTTAAGTATTAAGAAAGATAAATACGTACTGGAGCTAATATTTTAGGCATTTGTAAAGATAGAATATCACTGGTGCCTGGAAGGGAACTAAGGAACCAACTACTTCAGGGTCATCTCCATTAATCCATGTCTGTCTCTGAGGCTCCTAACAACTCACATTTCTCCTACTTGCTCTGCACCATTAAAAAAGTTTACTCCTAACATAACTCCCCCTTTTGATCATGCTGTCTGTTTATTTAGAAATCTTTAATAATTTTCCTCCACCTATAAGCTGAAAATCTTAACCATTCAAAATATCTATAACACGATGCTAGATGTATATGGAAAGTAACCAGTATGTATTGAGGACCAATTATGTAACAAGTGCATTAAACTGTTAACTTTAGTCAACTTAACTCTGATATCAAATTTACAGTTATAAAATGTCCCTCCAAGGCCGGGCATGGTGGCTCACTCTTGTAATCCTAGTACTCTGGAAAGCTAAGGCAGTGGACGGCTTGAGCTGAGGCCTTTAAGACCAACCTCAGCAGGAGCAAGACCTCATCTCTAATACAAATAGGAAAACTAGCTGGGCACTGTGCCCAGCTGCTCAGGAGGCTGATGCAAGAGGGTTGTTCAAACCCAAAAGTTTGAGGTTGCTGTGAGCTATGATACCAAGGCACTTTACCCAGAGTGAGACTCTGTCTCAAAAAAAAAAAAAAAAATACACTATGTTTTATGTTAAAGATGCTGAGTTTCTATACAGCCTGAAGTTACTCAGGTAATGGAGAACAGGAACAATCTAAAACTCCAAAGAAACATGACTATACTATGCAGCTCCTATAGTCAGGTGTCAATCAAGGCTATCAACAATTTCACATTTCCTAATCATTTCAGACTAATTTAGTTAAAAATATTCCTCCCTTAATAAATACTACACATTTTCATCTCCTAACTTCCCTCGTTCTAACGTTGTAGAGTACGTTCCTTTTTACTTTCTGTCTACAGATACGTCATTCATTCTTTCCCAGCACTCCCACGCCTACCATTATTCTGAAGCTTTGCTTAACCACCAAAGTCATAAAAATATTATTCTCCTCTGAACTCCTAACTGTAATTATTGCTGCTTAGAAATCATTCATTGTGGATTAAATTGTGATGTTCTATGTCACTTTGAAATATTATTTATATTCAGTTATTTTTCTTTTTTTCTTTAGAAAATTTAAATGGATATGTAAAGCAAATATTAGTTCTACATGTAAAAGAAGAAATAGATTTCAACAAAATAATAAAAACTCAACATCCCACTGTCAGCATTAGAAAAGTCTTCTAGATAAGAAGTTAGCATAAAATATTAGATTTAACTGCATTTTGGACCAAATAGACCCAACAGAGATTTATAAAACATTTCACGCGACAGCTACAGAGAGACCCCTTACCCTTTTTATCAGCTCATGCAACATTCTCCAGGATGGGCCGTAGGTTAGAACAAAAAATGAGTCTCAGCAAATTTTAAAATCAAAATCTTATGAAGTATCTTCTTAGACCACAGTAGTACAAAAACTAGAAAACAGAAACAGGAAGAATTTTGAAAACTGCACAAATATATACACAAAATTTAGACAACATTCTTCTGTTGTCTAATGACAATGTGGTCAAATAAGGAATTAAGGAGGAAACCAAAACAATTTTGAAACAAATGAATATGGAAACCCAACATATCTACTATGATTCAGCTGTTGGTCCCCAAATCACATGTTGAAGTTTAATGTTTGTCCCCAAATCACATGTTGACTCCTCAATGTCGGAGTCAGGGCCTAACGGGAGGTATCTGGGTCATGGGAATGGATGCCCCACACATTGCTTAGAGTTGTCCTCATTGAGATGAGTGAGTTCTCGCAATGGGTTGGCTCCAGATTTGTTCTTTTTGTTTGAGATTACTTTGCCTACTAGGGCTGTTTTTTGGATCCATATGAATTTTAGGATTATTTTTTCTAGATCTGTGATAAATGACATTGGAATTTTGAAGGAAATTAAGTTGAAGCTATAAATGACTTTAGGAAGTATGGGCATCTTAAACAATGTTGATTCTTGCAATCCATGGTCCTGGGATGTTTTTTCATTTGTTTGTATCAAATATGATTTCTTCATCAGTATTTTGTAGTTTTTCTTATAGAAAGATTTCATCTCCTTGGTTAAGTATGTTGCTAGGTATTTTATGTTCTTTATAGTGACTAAATTGTATTGAGTTCTTGACTGTTATTATAATATTGGAATGTTATTGATTGGTGTACATTAACTTCATAACCTAAAATCCATTAAATTTGTCAATTCTAGAAGTCTTTTGGTGGAATTTTTAGGGGTTTCTTGGAAAAAAAAACTTATCATTGGCAAAGGGGATAGTTTAACTTTCTTTTTCCTGATTTTAATGCACTGTATTTCTTTCTCTTATTTGATTATTCTGTCTAAGACGTCCAGTACTAAGTTGCATAGAAGCAGTGACGATGGGTGTCCTTGTCTTCTTCTGGTCCTTAGGGAGAATACTTTCAGCTTTTCCTCATTTAGTATGTTGTTGGCCCTTGGTTTGTCATTTATGACCTTTATAATTTTAAGGTATGTTTCATCTATGCCTAGTTTCTTGAAGGTTTTTGTCATGAAGAAGTACTGAATTTTATAAAATGTTTTTTTCTGCATCTATTAATATGTTCATATGGTCTCTGTTTTTTAATTCTACTTATGTGGGAAGTTGCATTCTTTAATTTGTATATATTGAACTGTCCTTGCATCCATGGGTTGAATTCCACTTGATCATGGTAAGTTATTTTTTTGATCTGTTGTTGAACTCAGTGTGGTAGGGGAGCAGGAGCGACACTGCAGAGCAGTAGTATAGAAGCTCTCGGTGCATTTGCCCTTCTCCTGCCTGGTGGAGCTTACAGAGTAGGACCCACGCACACTATCTAGGGACACATCTTTATCCTCACCAAGACCCAGAGCCCTCAGTAGTGGAGAATAAGTGTACTGTATGTTCTACCTGTTTTGAGCTAAGAGAAGAGGCCCAAGATGACAAGAAATCAGCATATAATCTCTGGCAACATGAAAAAAACAGCTGTCTGAATGAATACCTCCAAAGGATCACAATAGCTATCCAGTAATAAACTTAAACCAAAAAGAAATTGTTGAAATTATAGGTATTGAATTCATACTATGAATGGAGAATAAGATAAACCCCCCCCCAAATAGTTCATCTATGATTGAATTCACTAAATTCACTAAAGAGATAGATAACATTAGAAAATAGATAATAGAACCTAAGGAAAGAAAGAATTATTTGGGGAACTTCAAAATACAGCAGAAAGCAAAATACAACAGGCTAGACCAAGCAGAAGAAAAATTTCAGAGCTTAAAGACAAGAATTCCAAAATTACCCAGTCAGTAAAAAATGAAGGGGGGAAAAAAAAAACCAAATAAGAATAAACAATTATTCCAGGAAACATGGGATTATGCAAAATGAATAAGAATTGCATTCATCTCTCAGAGGGAAGAAAAACCAATAAGCATGGAAAATCTATTTGAGAGAATAATATAGAAAAACCTGCCAGGTACCATGAGCCGTTTAGATATACAGACAGGAGATGGTCATCAAACACCTGGAAGACTCATAGCACAGAGGACATCACTGAGCCAGAGTCGTCAGACTGACCAAAGTCAAAGTGAAGGAGAAAATCCCACAAGCTGCAAAACAAAAACAAGTCACTTACAAAGAAAATCCACCAGACTAACAGCAGATCCCTCAGCAGAAACCTCCCAAACCTAAAGGGACTGGGGTCTCATTTTTAGACTTCTCAAAGCCAAGAATTTTGTGTCCTACAAAACTAAATTTTAAAAATGAAGAGAAATAAAGTCTTTCCCAGATAAGCAAACCCTAAGGAAATCTGTCACCACTTGACCCGCCCTACACCGCCCTACAGGAAATCCTGAAAGCACTCTCTGCATAGAAAAGAACAATTGATCCTCACCAATGTAAAGATCCCCCCCCAAATTAAAATGAAAACATTTTATAAAACAGCTGCATAATTGAGAAAACAAAGCAACAGGATGAACTGAACAGAATTTCAATAGTAACATTAAATGCAAATGATCTTCATGCTTCATTTAAAAGATATAGGCTGGCTGGTGTCATCATGAATACTAAAAACCTCTGTGCATATACCCCAAGTCCTATCATCTCCAGGAAACTAATCTGACTCACAACAATATTTATAAACTCAAGTAAAAGGATGGAAATAAATATTCATAAAGTAGACTTGAAATGGTTTAAACCATTTAAACCAAAGATAGTTTTTAAAAAGATAAAAATAATCATATATAATGATAAAAGGAATAATTCAGAAAGAATACTCAATGATCATAAATATACATGCACTTGACTTAGGAGTTTCCGGATTCATAAAACAAATGCTACTAGATCTAAGCAATGAAATAAAGAACAACATAATTTCTGAGTACTTTAACATTCCACAGACAGAACTGGACAGACCATCAAGGCAGAAAATCAACAAAGAAACACTGAGCTTACACAGGAGTCTAACAAATGGATCTAACTAACATCTACAGAACATTCTACCCTAAAACTGCAGAATGTACATTCTTCTTATCAGCACATAAGACATTTTCCAAGGTAAGTCATATTTTAGCTTACAAAACAAATTTCATAAAATTCAAACTGAATGAAACTCTTCCATGTGTCTTCTAAGATCACAGTGGGATAAAGCTAGAAGTCAATTCCAAGAGAAGCTCTCAAATATGCACAAATGCATGGATACTAGACAACTGGTGCTAAATGATCCCTGGGTCAATGATGAAATTAAGAGGGAAATCAAATGATTTTCAAACCAAATAATAATCTTGACAGAAGTATCCAGAATCTATAGAATGCCACACCAGCAGGGTTAAGAGGGAAGTTCATAGCCTTAAATACTGACATCAAAAAGGCAAAAAGATGACAAGTTACCAACTTAATGTCACACCTCAAGGCACTAGAGAGAGAACAAACCAAACCCAAAGCTAGTAGAAGAAAAGAAATAGCAAAGCTCAGAGCAGAACTAAATGAAACAGAAGCCAAAAGAGCAATCTGAAAAGGATTTGAAATGAATCAACTTTTTTGTTTTGTCTCTATCTAAATTACCCAGAAATAGATGAGAAAGGATCCAAATAGGTTCAATTAGAAATGGGAAAGGAGACATTACACCTGATGCCACAGAGATGCGAGGTATCATATGTGAATTCCATGAAAACCTCAGCTAGAAAACATACAGGAAATGAGTGCACTTTGGGAATTACTTGACCTTTCAAACATGAATCAGGAAGAAATAGAAACCCAGAACAGACCAATAATGAATAACAAGTTTGAAAACAATGTTCCAAAGGAGGGGGGGAATCCCCAGATCAGACAGATTCATAGCCAAATTCTACCAGACCTACAGAGAAAAGTAGACGCCCGTTCCACTGAAACTGTTCCATAACTTCACGAAGGAAAGAATCCTCCTTTACCTCCTTAGTTAATTCCATGAAGCCAATATCACCCTGATACCAAAGCCAGGAAAAGACTCAATAAGAAAAGAAAAATATAGATCAATATCTCTTAAATTCAGTCATTTTTAAACTTCTTGTTTATCTTTCTTTCATAATTATGTTGAAAATTTCTGAATACAGAAGGTATATTTGTACTTTTTCATGTCTTCCCTAAAATGTATTTAAAAATAATGGAATTTGAAGTATGGAGGAAAAGGTACTGTATCAGTGGAAGTTTTATTTGTATAGGGAAAAATAAATTTTGTGGGGTCAGTTTTACATGAATACAATTATGCCCTTTCTTCAGATAGATAAACATATGGAATGTGGATAGACCAATGACTTAGGGGTTATCAAAATCAATTTTTAAAATTCTTCCACCTTAACTCTTCCATTCATTCCCATCTGCCTTCCAGCCCCATCAGTGCACTAATGTTGACTGTTCTTCTTGCGACCCACAGCAACCCACAGCCTCGCCTTACTTAGCCCCTCAGTGGTTTGCCCCATATTTGACCACTTTTCCTTCTGGAACACTGTTAAGTCTATTTCCACTGTAAAGTACTCTTGATTTTCTCCCATTTGATCAACTGCTCCATCTCAGTCTCCTCTACTTGCTCTTCTTCCTCTATCTTAACTCTTAATGTTGTAAGTCATTCAATTATTGATAGTTTTATTTAAAAATATCTACTGGCTCAGCACTCATACTATACTGGTTATGGCTCCAACCACATACACCCAGGATGGCGGGTTCTAACCCGGCCTGGGCCAGCTGAAAAACAATAACAACTGCAACAAAAGAATAGCCCAACTTTTTGGTGGTTGCCTGAAGTCCCAACTACTTGGGGGGCTGAGGCAATAGAATCCGTTAAGCCCAAGGGTTTGAGGTTGCCATGAGCTGTGACACCATGGCACTCAACTGAGGGTGACATAGTGAGACTCTGTCTCAAAAATAAAAAAAATCCATTGTTTATCTACAGTGTACCTGTCCTACAGGCCCTAGAGATAAATAAATGAGAAACATTCTTAATATTCTGCCCTCATGGAATATTAAAACAATTTTTTAGAGAAGTTTAAAGTTCACAAAAAATTGAGTGAGGTACAGAGATTGCCCCGACATACACATGACCTCCCTCATTATCAACGTCTCCCATCAGAAGTAGACATTGGTCGAACCCTCATTGTCATCCAAAGTCTGGAGTTTACATTAAGTTTTACTTCTTGCTGTTATATATTCTGTGACTTTGGATAAATGTATAATGTCATGTATCCACCCCAACAGTATCAGACAGAGTGTTTTCACTGCCCTAAAAACATTCTGTGCTATCCATTCCTCCCTACCTCTGACTCCAGCTACACTGATCTTTTTGCTACCTCCAGGGTTCTGGCTTTTCCCAAATGCCATAAAGCTGGAATCGTACAGGATGTGACCTTTTCACATTGACACCTCTTACTTAGTGACATGCAGCTAAGGTTTCTCATGTCTTTCCACCACTTGACAGCTCATTTCTCTTTAGCACTAATAATATGTGCCGTAATTTATTTATCCATTCATCTTCTAAAGAACATCTGGCCGATTTTGAATTTTGGCAATTATGAATTAGGATGCTATAAATATTTTGTATGCAGGTTTTCATGTGGATGTAAGTTTTCACTTCTTTTCGGTAGATGCCCCTAAGGAACTCTGATGGAGGAAGATGACAATTGAATAGTAAAACACAATGGGTCAGGTTTTGATAAGGATAAGGAGGCATGAGAAGACTGGGACTGGTAATTATGTGATTTGTGAGGGTTAGTGTAAAATAAAAACCTCAGGGCCTCTTGTTTAAATATTTTTTAGAATTTTTTTTTTTTGAGACAGAGTCTCACTTTGTCACCTTGTGATGTCATAGCTCACAGCAACCTCAAACTCTTGAGCTCAAGAGATTCTCTTGCCTCAGCCTCCCGAGTAGCTGGGACTACCTGTGCCTGCCACAATGCCCAGCCATTATTTTGTTGTTGCAGTGTCATTGTTGTTTTTAGCTAGCCCGGGCTGGGTTCGAACCTGCAGCCTTGCTGTATGTGGCTGGCATCTTACCCACTGGCGCCGCCCAATAATTCTTCATATTCTCTCCCAATTATTTTTCTCCTCATCTTTTCCTTATCAGAAACTGGCATAAGCATTCATTTATTTGTCTAATCCAGACACCTTCTTATTCTTCCATAATCTCACACCCTCATCTCAATCGTCAGCAGATAGCCCTGAGTAGGGATCTTAAACTGTTCACCCCCATCCATCAGCACTGTCCCTTCACTCACTCGAGCCTGGACTGCAGTAGCCTCTGCACATCCCCTCCCCCTTCAGTCCTGTTGTATACAGTAATTCAAGCGTTCATTTGAAGGTGTAAATAAGATTATCCTGCATATCTCTTCTCTTCTTAAAATCCTGCAGTAGTTTTCCTTTGTGCTTAGAATCTAGTTGTGACTTCTCCCCGTATCTGGTCCCGTCCTGCTCTGTCTCTGCTCCGTCTCGTGCCCTTCCCCATTAGCTCACTGTCTACACTTTACAGTGTTCATCTCACAACTTCTGTACAAATATTAACTCTATTCCAATAGTGGTAATAATTTATAGCAGGTCAAATATGAGAGAAAAGATTTTTCACAAATATTTTGCCATGTACTTAATAATTTAAACTACTGAATGGTATGAAGATATCTCCTTTGTCCATCATCGCGTTGCTGGCTGGATTTCAGTGAGTACAACATTGTAGATACACAACAAATATGCAGCGATTGGCCAAGTTCATGAACAGCAGGTGCTGGCTAATTTGAACTCTAGTTATTTCTGGGGCCATAAGCACTCTTTTCAGTGGAAGGGATAAATTTATTTTATATCTGACACTTGAACTAGTTCATGCTGTATTTTCCAGTTACAGAGTCCTATAGAAACAGGCCATATAATTTCCTTTTTAACTTTGTGAGTGTCTGATAATCTTACTAAAATGTAAAATGTTTACCGTAGCAATAGTCTTTACTTCAGACACACTGAACTTGAGGATAGTTTAAATAGCAGTAGATTTATTTATGAATAATGTATTTTATAATAATTATGCATTTTATTCAGTTCTGTAATTTGGGGACATAAGAACAACTCTGAGGTGAAATATAATTTCATGGATGTAGCAGCAAAGTTTGATGAAGAGCTAGGGAAAATATTGTCACAAACATCTGCACATCGGCCACCTCATATGTGATAACATAGTATTGTATTTAAGGAAAACCATTTTTGGTTATAAAATTCCTTTCCTTTCCATTTGGGCTTTTAACACTAGAGTATTGAAGGGACACATTTTGAAGTTGGGGTAACTTTAAGTTTTTCTTACAGGGTGAAAAGGAGCTCCCTCTGGTCTTCAGGCTTTCTCTGCATCTCTATTGATATGTGTTGAGAGTATGAAGTGAAAGCCACACGCTTGGTTATTTCCACATCCTTCATCGCCTTACTAGACAGTGATGTAGTTTGTGTTCTTTCCAGGCAACCACAGGTCTTGAAAAGAACCCAGACTGAGTACCTGAATATGCCCCACCTTTACCTCTCAGAAACCCTCAAAGTCCCAATAGCCAAACTCGGCAATTTGGTGGAAATGACTCCACTTGTGGGACAGGGCTGAAACTTCCAGGGAAGTTTTATCTGTGACATTCAGGAAACTTTTGTCAAACGTATATTATCAAAAGAATGTGGGAATTGCAGTGATTAAAGGCAGCTACTGCCCTCCATGGATTCACCGTCTAATGGGGAATGGGATAAGCCAACAGACTTGCAGGGGGGAAAACACAGCAGTAGTCACGTTGTTTAATAAGACGACAGAAGACGGCGGAGTATCTGACCCATCCAGTGTGGAGACTGTGTCTTTAGTTCAAGTAAGTCTCAAATGAGGTGATAATGATGGACAGAGTATGAAGAAAGAGAAAAAGATCCATGTAGTTCAGTTGAAGCAGTGTGAACCAACTAGGGTAAGAGAATGTGGCCTGTTTAGGAAACAGCATTTTCCCTAACAGGAAAATGTCATGTTAGTGTCATAATAGTGTAGTGTGGACGAGGTTTAAAAAGCTAAGTTGCCCAGAACAAGCAACTTCTTCAGTACTTGAATATTCTTCTCTTGTCAGGGACTAAAGGCAGGCACATTCTCAAGGGTATTTCTGTCTTAGCTTTCTTATCATGAGGGTGCTCTGAAAAATACCCTTGTCTACAGCTACCCACTTTGCAGAAGGGGTCAAATTCAAGACGAAAGCATCTGCCGCCCGTTGTCTCCTTATTATTCTACTGTGATAGTTTAAATGTTTCTTCCTACAATGTCTCTATTCAAATACAAGCAAGTCAGAACATACGCTAAAAGGGATACTTTACTGTTGCGAAGTCTATAATAATAAGATTATACATTTCAGCACCTAAATATGACACGTTTATTAAAGATTCACAGTAGGAAAAGATGAAATTTAAACTCCTCCTCTTAGGATTCTCAGGTTTTTTTGGAAGGTGTGCTGCACTTTCATTGAAAATTACACTTTGATCTTCAGTGGGTACAGATATTCTGCCCCATCCTTGTGCTTCAGAAAATGCCACGTGTTTATCATCACGACTAATCCTGCTTTGATTTCTTTGAACTGTTGGCAACAGGTAATTCAACTTAAGTCTTTTCTAGACAGGTTTTGTTCTTCGTTGAATGATAAAATTTTTCTAGTATTAACACCTAAAAAGACTGTCTACTTTCCCTTTCCTGTTTTAATTATCGGATATGCTGTTATACTGCATCCAAGAAACCAATTCAGCATTTTAATTGAGGAAGAACACATTAATTTAAACAACTTAAGACCTTTCCTAAAAAGAGAAATTCAAAAAGACAATCAAAAGTTAACCTCAAACTTCTGTAATTAAAAAAAAAAGTGTTTATTAGGACACATGTGCTAGGTGTCATCACCATGTGTTTTTTCTTTCATTTTGTATTTGATTTCTTTATACCACAGACATGCCAGGAAGGGCCCATATAAAACGTCTCACAAAGGAGGTGTGTTCTGTGTTGAAATCTGAATGAAAACTTGGCAAAAGTAAACAATGGTGAGCGCCGATAAACATTCTTTTACATTTTTCTCATTTATCAAAATAAAATTTTAATGAATTTCAAACTTAAATAGCATTTATTTCTAAGATTTTTCCAGGCAATATATATTTGTGCAAACACCTGGCAAATTGCTAGATACCACATCTGGTGTGTGTGGATGAAATTCATTAGACTAAGTTTTCTAAGCATAGATGTCTGCCAGAGCTTTGATATGACAAGTGCTTATTCCCGATGGCAGCCGGTTATTCTTTGCCAGTTCATAAGTGCTTCCTCCTAGCCGGGGATTGCATTTCCGCTGGCATTTGAAACACTGGCGACCACATCAGTATGTATTAGAATACATGTGCAGAGAGATTACCATCAATCCAAAATGGCCAAATGGGAGTTGCAGTTTGCAGAAGATTGTTGAGCTAAACGTCAACGGAATACTTCTGCCTTTAGAGAGAGAGTTCCGACAAGGAAGTGCGCACACATGCACACTTCTGAAGGGCCGTTTCTCAAGTATTTGATTATACATGAAAATAGGCTTACTTAAAAGGCCTTTTATTAGGGGAAAGATCAGAGACACACTAGACTGATAACAGAAAAACTTCTGAGTTCTACTTTGGCATCTCCCAATAAGCAGCTGGAGAATGTTCTGCATTTGTTTTCAAGTGGACGTGTAAGGACATGGTTCTCACGGCAGCTATTTACAGATAGGACTTAGGTGCTAGAAAGAAGTTGACAAGGAAATAGTTTGCTTTAAAGTGGTGCTAAATAAAACAGTCAATACCAGATACCCATGGTTAAATTGTCTTTCTCAGTTTCTGTCTTGGAGGGATTGGCATCTAGCACTAAAGTAACGGATGCTGATAGAATTCATTTGCAAGAGTAGGGTAATGAAATCTATAACAGATGGGAGTAACGAAAGTATCTACATACAGACAGACAAACAGACACGCACCCACTAAAGCTAAACTATAAAAAAATACTTCTATCACTAGACAGATAATAAAAATAATTAAATTTCAGAATACATGCCATCAATGAAGAAATGTAACCCAGCCAATTAGTATCCCTAAATATACTCTGAAAAGGTGTAAAACCAATTTGTCTCTGTTCTTCTAAAGATGTCATCTTTTCTAAACACTCCCAAATAATTCCAGAAAATACTTCTTTTTAGCCTCTATGGTATTTATTTAGTTACTTAGAAAAGTTGTTACAAAAGCAGTTGTAATACGAATTCAGGAAGTCTGTCCAGAAATTCTCCAGCCACATGCTATGAAAATAGGACTAACAATGGCTGGATACTTTCCTGACAGCCCTCACGTGTACACGAACATGTGCATGCTTTGTTTAGATCCAAAGTCTATGATATGTTAAGGTAAGAGATTGAGGCTATTTCATGTATGAGACTATGTTGAATTTTAAAGAAGGAGTTTTAAGTAAGGCTTACTGTTGTCACTAGACATGAAAAAGCTAGTTCAATGAGATGCGGCTTGACACAACATGAAGCACAAGGCTATCACAGATTATCTTAGAATCACTAGGGAGATTTTGTTTCTAGCCAATGCCAAAATAAGACGTCATGTAAATAAAACAACTGTCAACATACTGAAGACGTCATCAAATTGGATGTTTGCCCCGAACGACCTAGCAGACTATATAAAACCACAACCAGGTAGAATTAAACTCCATATTATCAATTACATATTGAGATATTGAGATCAAAACTCTCACATATTCATAAATGCATATACTTTTTTGCTATAGTAAAAATTAGAAAACTCCCAGAAATGTTTTAGGAAGTATTTTTTTTTTTTTTTGAGACAGAGTCTCACTATGTTACCCTTGATAGAGTGCCTTGGCGACATGGCTTACAGCAACCTCCAGCTCTTGGGCTTAGATGCTTCTCTTGCCTCAGCCTCCCAAGTAGCTGGGACTATAGGCACCCGCCACAACACCCTGTTATTTTTTGTTGCAGTTTGGCCAGGGCCAGGTTTGAACCTGCCACCCTTGGTATATGGGGCTGGCGCCCTGCCCACTGAACCACACATGCCACCAGGAAGTAATTTTTCAAACTTACTTCACACTGGTTGGACTGTGTCCAGAAATAGCTGGGTCATCTAGCTATCTTAAGCTATCTTAAGGCTGTGAGGTTATGGTAGAGAGCTACTCAGAAGTTTTTAAGCACCAAAGGTGATGTGGTTACTGCATCATGTTAGAGACACTTATACAAAAGTCAGAGTTTTGTTGGTAGAAAATTTCACCTAATGAATCATTGATACTGGTTATTATTTGCTATTAACTCAGAAATGTTTCAAATTTCTATTTAGTTTCAAGTGGATCTCCTGTTGTGGACCACATTTTGTGAAAAAATATAATAATTAAAAGTTCTTAAATAAAATGCTAGAGTATATCAAAATAACAGAAATTCCCAGGTAAATGTAATTTGGATATGGCAGAAATCTATTTATAAATATTTGGTGAGACACGTTTTCTTAACATCAGTGAGAATATAAATGTAGTACCTCCCCAAAGAGAAGTTATCCAAAATAATTTATATAGAAATTTTGAGGCCAGGAGTGGTGGTTAATGCCTGCTTGAACTCACAAGTTTGAAACAAGCCTGAGCAAAAGCAAGACCCTGTCTCTACTAAAAATAGAAAAAAAAAAAAACTGAGCAAGAGGATTGTTGACTCCAAGAGTTGGAGGTTGCTGTGGAGGTTGCTATGAGCTATGATGCCATGGCACTCTACCCAGGGCAACAGCTTAAGATTGTCTTTAAAAAAAAAAAAATTTCAGTTTCAGCAATTTATTTGACGAAAAATAGTTTTCAATTTCTGTCTGCAAGTATACCAAATTCTCTGTACTACAAAATTAAAACTAGTTGTCAAGTAGTGCAAAATTTAAATACCTCTGAATTTAAGAGGTCTTCTGCTATTTCTTCTTTAATTGGCAAGTACACATGAGGCTGATTTTTCACTTGATAATCTATGCCATGAGGCTGCAGCTTCCTTTAACTAGCATTGCTAATATTGAATATAGTTAGTGTTCTATTACATAGCATCATACTGGAGGCCCTCTTGCAAATATGTTTTCTTCCAATCTTCCAAGAAAATGAAGGGCGATTTGCACTGTATCAATGTATTACCTCCATGGTTATCATTTTTCATCTATTTTCTCCCTCCCGTCTCTTCTAGCCTCAGGTGAAGAAATCTTTAATTTCCTTTTCAAGGCTAATACCTCCACCTGCATTTTGACTGTCTCCTAAAAGTTTTCTTCCGTTTGCGAATTATCCCCCATATTTCCAGTTTTAACATGTCATTCTTTATTTTCCACTTTCCCCAACATTATAAATAACCTCAGATTTAAAAAAAATTCAAACAGCAACACTAAGCAAAGTAAGAACCATTGCTGTCATCAAAAAGAACAACGACAAAATGTTGACCATTATCCTGAATTTTATTCTGACTTTTTAATCTCCCTGTCTCCATTTTTCTCATTGTCTGGTTAATCCTGAACCTATTAACCTATTACATCATGGCTTCTATCTCTTTTGCTTCACTGAAGCTATGTTGCCACATTTAACTAAAACAACCTTTCTGTTTTGCATGTTTCTGTCCCATCCTGAAACTTCAACAGTGCCCTCCAGCCTGATGTTCTTCCTCTCCAGAGCCAAATTCACGCATTCAACTATTTGTTAGATAACACCAGCTATCCTGATAAGATATAAGGTATTTGTTAGATATCTCTACTTGGATGTTCTAAGATTGCCTCAAATCAAAACAGCTACATGACTGAATTTACCATCTTTCATCCCAAATTTGCTTCTCTACTTCAATTGTCTACATTGGTTAACAGCCTCACTTTTTATGTAGTAGACCAATCAGAAAACAGAACCTTGGACTAAACAATTTATTTCTTCTTATACCCTACATCCAATTAGGCTTCAAGCCATTAAAATGGGGCATCTTTAGTATAGCTGTATGCATCAGTCTTCCACATCTTTCCCATCAGTTTTCTGTACTGATGCCAAAGTAGTCTTTCTCAAAAGTTCCTATCTTACCTGGCTACTCTCTGCTTGAAACCCTTCAGTAAGTCATTCCTCCCAGAAAGGCACACAAAAGTGCTGTTTCTGATGTCTCCTCTGCTCATCTATACCTCTGTATCTCAGCACATTGTTCTCTTGGCCTTTGAGGTTCCTCTACCCAATATACACATTCATTTCTTTAATACCAAGTATAGCTAATTTTAATACTTACTGCAAAATTCATCCAGTATTACAAGGTGCAATAGAAATAAACTCCTGAGTACCACAGACCCAAGTTATAACATGTTTCTGCATCTTAAGAGTTGTTGAATTTGATCAAATTTTCTTGAAAAATATCTGAAAAAATAAGGATATTAATGCTTCTATAAAGTAGATATGATGATGACCAATTATGATTGTAAACAACAGTACTCATCAGGATAGCTGGTGTTATCTAACAAACACGTGTCTGTCTGACTCCCCTTCCTGACACAGGCACACTTTCATTTCTTGTGCTTTGCTCTATTGTGCTTTGTGGGTACTGTGATTTTTACAAATTGTGGGTTTGTGCCAAGCCTGCATTAAGCAAATCCATCAGTGGTGCCGTTTTTTCTAATAGCATGTCCTTACATTGTCTCTCCATGTCACATTTTGATAATTCTCACAATATTTAACAACTTTTCACGATTATTATGTCTTTGGTGATCTGTGATCGTTGATCTTGGATGTTACCATGGCAACAGTTTTGAGGTACAACTGTCCCCATGTAATAGGGCAAACTTAATTGATAAATGTCATGTGTGTTCTGACTTCTCCACCCGCTAGCCAGTCCCAACTTCTTTCCTTCACCTGAAGCATATCTGTTTCCTGAGATACAATGATATCAAAATTAGGTCAGTTAATAACCATACGATAATAACTCTAAGTGTTCAAGGAAAAAGAAGAGTTCCGTGTCTTTCACTTGAAATCAAAAGCTTTAATGATTAAGCTTAGTGAGAAAGGCATGTTGATCTGAGACAGGTAGAAAGCTAGACTTCTCGTGCCAAACCGTTAACTGAGTTGTGAATGCAAGGGAAAAGTTCTTAAAGGAAATTAGAAGTGCTACTCCAGGGAACATATGAATGACAAGAAAGCAAAATGGCCTAATTGCTGATATGCAGAATGTTGTATTGGTCTGGATAGAAAATCTAACCAGCCACATGTTTGCCTAAGCCAGAGCTTTATCCAGAGCAAAGCACAACCTGTCTTCAAATCTGTGAAGGCTGAGAGAAGTGACAAGACTGTAGATTGGATCATAAGATTAAAGGGAGGAGCCATCTCCACAACACAAAAGTACAAGGTGAAACAGCAAGTGAAACACTGGAACAGGCCAGAAGAACGACTTAAGGTCATTGATGAAGTGACCACATTAAGCAATGGATGTTCAATAAAGGAAAAACAACCTTTTATTGAAAGAACATATCATCTAGGACTTTGACAGCCAGAGAGATGTCAATGCCTGAAGTCACTGAAAGGTTGACAGGATGACTTTCTTGTCAGGGGCTAACATAGCTGTTGAATTGAAGTTGAAGCCATTGGTCATTGACCTTCTAAAATTCTTTAAAGACCTTAAGAATGAGGATTTTGAGACTAGCTTGGATAATATAGTATGACCTTGTCTCTACAAAAAATTAGTAAGATCTGGCATGGTTATGTGTGCCTGCATTCCTAGCTACTGAGGAGGCCAAGAGAGGAGGATCACTGGAGGCCAGGAATTTGAGGCTTCAGTGAGCCATGATTAAGCCGCTGCTTTCCAATCTGCGTGACCTAGTGAGACCCTATCTCAAAAGAAAAAAGATTATGTACCTAGAAACAATTGCTCTTCAACAAGGCAGACAGAAACATACACTGGGGAAAGAACTATTGAACATGGTCCTGGGAAAATTGGACAACCACTTGTAGAAGAATGAAAGTAGACCTGCCTCTCACCATATACAAAAATTAACTCAAGACAATGTAAGACTGAAATGTAAGGCTTGAAGCCATATACATTCTAGGAGAAAACCTAGGAAAAACTCTTCCAGACATTGACCTAAACAAAGAATTTGTGACTAAAATCCCAAAAGCAACTGTAACAAAACCAAAAATAGACAAATTACACTTAAATAAACTAGGAAGTTTCAGCCCAGCAAAAGACAAACTCAAAAGACTAAATAGATAACCTACAAAATGTGAATGAATTGCTGTAATCTCATGATAAAAATTAATTGGGTGAGGGGTTGTTTCTTATAAAAGAACAAAGAAAATGCTGTTTTGAGATGAAATCTACTCTAAATGAAGATGCTGTGAACATTGTTTATGATAACAAAGGATTGAGATATTGTTATACATATATAAGTTTAGCTGATAAACCAGTGAAAGGGTTTCAGAGGATTAACTCTAATTTTCAAGTAAGTTCTACCATGGGTAAAATGCTTCAAAACAGCATCACATGCTACACAGAAATAATTCCCAAACACAAATTATGTCTGTTTCCCCACTTTCACTGTTGTCTTATGATAAGAATCTGCCCACAGTCACACCAACCATCAGTTACCATCACCTGCTCACTTAGCAGCCCACAGTATCCAGCAAGATCCTCCACCAGTGAAAAGACTTTGACTTGCTGGGGGCTAGGTGAATATTAGCACTTTTTAGCAATAAAATATTTTTAATTAAGACACATATGTCACTTCTTAGACATAATGGCATTGCATGCTCAATAGACTACAGTTTAAAGTAGACATAACTTTTATATTTGCTGGAAACCAAAGGAATTGTGTGACTCTCTTTATTGCAGTGGTATCGAAACTGAACTGGCAATATCTTAAAAGTATGCAAGGATAACGTTTCTCTAGAGGTTAAGATCATGGACTCTGGAGACAGATTCAAATCATAGTTCTTGTATGATGTCAACTCAGTCACTTAGCTTTTCTGCCCCTTAATTTCTTTACCTACAAAGTAGAACAGTAAATAAACCTTCTACAGAGAAGTATATTGAGAGTTAAATGACTTAATGAAAATAAATTCAATGGATCTGTGCTTAGCAGAGAAAAAGGCAAATATAAAAAAAGGGCTATATTTTTATGAGTATGACACTTACTTTGCTTTCTGTCAACTATACTAACTTATACTAATGTTCCTTTTACCATTATCAGCAAGCATTGGTGTAACCTAATGCAAACCAATACAGAATAAATTAGTTTGATGAGTAAATCTGAATCATTCTAAGAATATAGAAAATATTGATAAGTAATAACCTCTATTGCTTATTTTTGTGATTTTTTTCTTCTTTTTTTAATTATTAAAACAAAGAAATAGAGTTGGGCCAACAGGGGAACAGTTAACTAGACCAATGTTGGTGAGAAGCAGGATCTTGTGACCCAAAGGAAAATTACTCTCTCGTGTGATCAACTGAGGGGGTCCAGGGACCTCATCACAGATGGAGATGAAACACAGGGTAAAGCTGTTGGGGGGACTTAGAAGATCAAATTAATTTGGAAAGAGCAAAAACTCTCAGCAAAGTTAAAGGGATTAACAGTCACATACCAGTGGGGGAAGGGAGGTCAGGTACTGTTTATTTTTACATGTCCCGACCCCTCCAGTGCTTTGCCACTGTTAAGATTCAACATGAAGAAGGTTAAAAATTATAAAGAAATTACACAAATTGTGTGTGTGTAAATTGCCTAATATAACTAGCCTCTTCTGGCTGATTTCAAAATTTTCTTCTTAATGAATGAAATATTTTTAGACACTGATATATATTCCACACACGGGTCCACACTGGTTAAAGTGCCTTTGGTTAGTTACATAGATTCATAAATAAATCCTTAAAACTATGTAATAAATGAATATATTTCAAATGATGAAACATGTCATATACGGCCACTTCCCATAATAAACTTTTAACTCTTGCTCGGGTTCTGTTTGTGGCTGACTGGGCTCTAAAGCAGAATGGAGAAGGCGCATGTGGCCTGTGGAGGACTGACTGCAGCCTGGAACTGTCGGCGTGAAGAGAAATGAGCCCGGGGAACAGAGTTTCTTCTCCTAGTGAAAGATAATTGCTTTCACTTTCTTATATTCACAGAAAAAGATGTTCTCAGGAAGAAAATTCATGTATAGCTTGTAACTCAAGTTAGTATTACTTTAAAATTATTTTTCATATTATTAAATATCACAAGTTCTTAACCATCGATACAGTTTAAGAGAGCCACAGAGCGCAGATCAAGATTTAGGAGGATACGTACTGAAAAAGTAGCCATCAGATGAAATCTAGCTATAGCACACACCTCCCTTCTTAATCTGTAGGTAATATTTTAAAATCGAAAATGAACTGGAAGACAAACAGTTCACAAAGTATATTGTTAGTGTTGTGGTTGATTGAAAGAATAAGGTTTGCAAAAATTATAAAATGGAGTCTAAGCTGATTATTCTTTTGGACCTTAATTAACTAGTTATCAGGAAAAAACACTTAGCAAAGTTAGCTCAAAAATAGAATGCATTGGTGGAAGTTCTAGCATATGCAATAGCATCATTCTAGTAATCATTGTTGAAAACATAAAGAGAACATCTTTAGGTTGTAAACTTCCAAGTTGAAGGTGGAGACTCATTCCAGGGCTTCACACCAAGTTGTCTCTGACTGAGGAGCCCACATTATAAACACAGCTTTTGTGCCACTGTGAAGGAGAAATGCACTTATTGAGAAAGCAGTATGTTATGTAAGCCAAATTTCTTACTGGACTTCATGACAATATGGGACATAAGGATTTCACTGCAGAATCCATTCAGTTTTCAATACAACAAGTGTGTTTTATCACTTACTGTGTACAAGGCAAGGGACACAATAGCAAACAAGCAGATTCCCAGCTGTCAAGGCTTTTGACTCGCACATAATTCCTATCCATTCTAAAGAAAGGAAAGTCAAAAATAAAACATATTTTTGGGATACATCCACCATATTAAAAGACATTTTGTAGAAAACAAAACTTGCCTAGTAAATGTTTATGGCTTGGCCATTGGCCCTGGCAATCTCTACTCTACACAGTAAGAAATCATGGAGTGGAAGCACATGGTAAACCAGGGCACTCCTAGAAAAGTATAAAATCATTCAAAGCCTGGTTTGTTTTGTGAAAATAGCTGAAGATAAATCATCTGCTCTTTGCTTTGCGTTTCCGAGTGTCAAATGAGATGGTGAAGAGCACAACAAAGACGGACCACAGTGAACCGTGCCCGCTGGTGTTCATTCCTCCCACTGTTCCCCCCTTTCAGTCTGGGGCTGGGCAGTGACGAGCTTGCGCTAATGGAATACAGACATGGAGAAAGGCGCGCCACCATTTCTGGGCCACACCCTAAGAAAGCCCGACAGGTTTCACTTTTGCATGTTGGGAACCTCCTACCATGTACGGACTCTGGCTATCCTACAAAACTCCCACCTGGAGAGATCCCGAGACTACAGTGAGAGTAGGGGATTGCCCCAGCCATCTAAGCATTCCAGACCAGAGTTCACATGACTTTACCCCAGCAAATGTGGGGATACCACCCCATAAGGTCCCAAGGGAGAGCAACAGAGAGCAGCTCTGACCATGGACTTGGTGTAAACACATGGAACTGTGAGGGAGGACGTAGTTCTAAGCAATATATAATAGAACAATGATGCCTACTTTTAAGAAATAGAGTAGAATTGTGGTATGCTAATTGGATGTAATCTTTATCCATATATTTTGTTTCTACTAAACTTCTTACAAATGGGATTAGATGTGGTTTACCAAGAAAATCTCCATAAACAATAAATCAATGCATCTTTAGGAGCATAAAAAACATTAAATTCATTTAGAGGAATGCATTTTTTATATTTTTGTTTATAATTTTTTTGCAGTTGAACCATACAGTCTAGTCTTATCATTGTGTTTTATAACAACGCCACATAAAGACACATTAGGAGCTGAGCTGTCTGGATGAAGCGTTGTGTGGCCCAACCACATGGCCGCTCTTCCCTCTCTTCCACAGAACCACTCAGACTCTGCACAGCACAAAATTAAAACCACTGACTAAGAGACTAGAAAAAAATATTTACATTGAATCTGAGGTTAACCCATTTAGTCCCAAATTACACAACAAATGTTGGTTACTAAAATCCACCTCCTCTTTAGGAAAGGAAACACAGTATGTTACAAATTATTGATGAAAAGAAGATTTTGAATTCATCCTGGAAGACAAGCTTAAGCTGGATTGAATTATTTAATTATGGGAAGATTTTGTAACATATATCCTTTGTGAAGACTGTGAGTTAGTCATGTCTCACGTGACAATTAAAAGTGACTTTTGTTTTGAGTAGACAAGGTATGTTAGTAGTCCAAATACAACCATGCATTAAAAAAAAAAAACACTATAAAGAACAACAGAATAACATAATCAGAACACAAAAATGTAAAGACTTTAAATAAGTTAAAAAGCTAACTATTTCTAGCGGAGTTAATTCTTTAGTTGCTGTTGCAAACCTTTATGGAGAACTAAGGCAGTATGGAAAAGTTGTGTGTGAGGAACTAAAAAGGATTGAGTAAAATCATCTTCAAAAGAAAGTCAACCTCAAATGTGAAAATAACTTCAAATGCAAAAGAGAGTCTTGGTAAATCAGAACTCTGACTGTAAGAAAGCAACTTAAAAGTTGCTTGGGATTCAATGAGTTAGTTTTGACAAGATAATTCTAATGAAGAATGTAAATGAAAGAAACAGGCAATTTTGAAAATTGTTTACTAAAATAAGAAAAAAATGTAGTGTGCTCCTGAAGGATGCAAAAGTTAACTTGAATGACAATGTGATTTGGGACTGAGCTGCTCAGAGTCGTAAAGAGGTAACATCCTTCTAATTTAGTATAAAATTCTAAGACAACCTAATTTAAAAGAGAGAATGAGAGTGAGGAAAAAAACTGAATTTCTTATGGAGCTAGACAAGTTGAGACTAAGGTTCATGTAGAAAAGAAGCATTGAAGGACATTTAGAGAAATGATGAAAAAGAAAACTTACAAGGGCAGATTCGTTCCATCAGAAACCGAAAGCTACTATGAAATCTCCACAATCAACACAGTGTTACAGTGATGCATAAATGGAAATACAATTTACTGGAATTTTTTTAAGAGTAGAAATAGATTAAAGTACATAGAGAAATTCTGAGTATGGTTAAGGTGGCATCTGAAGCACTGAGGGAAAACAGGGTGTTTAATAAATGAAACTGGGACAATCGAATAGAGTTGGCAAAAATATTAAACTAGGCCCAAACCTTACCACATCCCCCAAAATAAACAATAATGATTCAGATATTTCAATATAAATAGTTAAACCATCCAATTCTATTAAAAGAACCAAATTTCTCAATAACCTTGGTATAACAATAACTATGTTGAAAAACTCAGATGAAATTAAAAATGGTTAACATGTTCAATCCAAATGTAAAAATAAACAAGAAACTTTAAACCTTTGTATTCTAAAAAAAAGCAAAAAACAAAAAAGGAAAAAAAAAACTAAACACAGGCAAACCAAAAGACAAAGGACAAAACATTTGCATCAGGACAAAACATTTGCATCAGATATGTAAATATTGGGATAATTCTTACAATATGCAAAGGCCCTTGACACTTGAGGAAAATAAAACAAAATAAAACTTGTGTAAAATAGATAAAATATGAACAAAACATAAAAAATATGAAAAACCGGTTTTTGAGATTATGAAATTACAACTACCTTGTGACAGAATTTCTCCTCTAATATACTAACACAATGTTAAGAGCTGACATGTCATTTCCTCTTTGTCAGGCTATGAAGAAACAGGAGATTTCATATTCTGCTGGTGGAATAAAAATTAGCACAACTTTTTATGGAGGAGAAATTGCAAAATGTAACACATGGTATATGCATTTGCTTTTTAACCCAGGAATCCAACTCCCCGAAATTTGTCCTGAAGTTCCATATCCCAACAACTGAAAAGTAGATGCACACAGTTATTTACTGTAGCATTATTTAAAACTAAAAAATTTCATAACAACCTAAATTGCATGTACAGAAGAGTGATTGAATAAGCGCTGGCGGAATAAAGAACTATGTAAATGTAAAACAGACTGAAAAATAATCTATTGAATGTAAATGGAACAGTTTCCAGAGTATGTTAAGTATAAAAAAGCAAGAGAGCAGAGGAAACATTTCTAACTCATTCTGAGGCCAGAATTATCCTAATGTTAAAACCAGACAGAGACCTGAGAGAGAAAAGAAAACAACACACAAAATCCTCAACAAAATATTAGCAAAATCATATCCAATAATGTATAAAAACAATTGTATACCATGACCAAGTGGAAATTATTCTTATCCTATGTAGGAAAGGCTTATTCAACATTCAAAAATTTAGTAAGGTTACCCATCACATCAACGTGCTTATAACAAAACAATCATGTGATCATATCAGTAAAGGCAGAAAAGGCTTTTGACTAAACACAATACCCATTAAAGATAAGAAAATTCAATAAACCAGGAAAAAAGGTAAGTTTCCTTAACGTGACAAGAAACTATAAACCCTGCAACTAACATACTTAGTAGGGGAAACTACTGATAGAAGCTTTCCTACTATCATTAGGAACAAGGCAAGGAAGACCTTTCTCACTGTAAGTTTTCAATATCATACTGGAAGTCAGTTAATGCAAGAACAACACACACATACAGACATGCACACACAGAATAAAGGATGCATCAGTTAGGAAGAAGAAATAAAACTCTTCACAGATAACACGATCATCTACATATGATAAAATATCACTCTTAGAACTATAATAAGCCAAAGTATAATAAGTTTGTAGGATACAATATACAAAACTCAATCAGATTTCCTATATACAACAATGAATAAGTGGAATTTGAAATGAAAAACACATTATCATTTACATTAGCAGTCCCCAAAATGTGATGTAATACTTAGGTGTAAATATAACAAAATAAGCATATAGTCTATATGACTAAAACTAGAAATCTTTGCTAAATAAAATCAAAGAAGACTTAAATAAATGTATAGATATTCCACATTCATGGATATATTCAAAATTGAAATTAACTGCAATACTAAACGAAATCCTGAAAAATGATGTTTCAGATACACACATACTGATTCTAAAGTTTAAATGGAGAAATGAAAAACCCATAATAACCAATACAACACTGGAGGTGAAGAATAAGGTTGGAAGACTAATAATACCCCAGTTCAAAATTCACTAGAAAGCTACAATAATCAAGATGGTGTGGTATTGGTGAAAGAATAGAGAAATAAATGAACAGAACAGAATAAAGAGTTCAGAAATTGACCCACATATATATGGTCAACAGATCTTTGATGAAGGAGCAAAGGCATGGTAGGTAATGGAGAAAATACAGGGTTATTTTTTAACAAATAATGATGCAACAACTGGACAACCACACACAAAAGTAGGAAACCAGATGCAGGCCTTATATCCCTCAAAAAATTAATTCAAAATGGATGATATACACAAATGTAAAATTCAAAATTATACATCTCATAGAAAATGACATACCAAAAACACCTATATGACCTCGGATATGGGAATGACTTTTTAGGTACAATACCAAAAGCACACTTCATGAAAGAAATAATAACCTGGACCTCTTTAAAATTAAAAATTCTGTTCTGTGAAAGACAATGTCAAACAAAGAAGAAGATAATCCACAGGGTGGGAGGAAATATTTGCAAATGACACCTCTGAAACTAGATGGTTATTCAAAATATAAAAAGAACACTGTAAGGCACCAATGAGAAGATAACTTATTAAAAAATGGGCCAGAGACTTAAGAGACACCTCACCAAGGGAGATGTACAGATGGTAAATAAGCCTATCAAATGTCCTCAGGGAAATGCAAATTAGAGCAGCAATGAAACAGCACCACACACCTGTCAGAGTGGCCAAAATCGGAATATTAACACCGCCAAACACTGGCAAGCATGTGGAGAAACAGGAACTCGCACCCCCTGCTGGTGGGAATGAGAAATGGTAAAGCCACTTTGGGAGACAGTCTGGCAGTTTTGTACATAATTAAATTACTTATACCATAGGACCCAGCAACCACCTGATATTCACCCCCAAAAGTTAAAATTTACATTCATGCAAAAACCTGCACATGAATGTTTATAGTGCTTTTTTTCATAATTGCTGAAAATCAGAAGCAGCTAAGACATCCTTTATTAGGTAAGTGGATTAAAAAAACTGTATCTGCTACATCTAGACAATGACTATTATCCAATGCTAAGGAAAAAACAAGAAGGGCTCTCAAGCCATGAAAAGGTAGGCAGGTATCTTAAATGCATCTGACTAAGTGAAAGATGCCGATCTGAAAAGACAACATGCCATGTCTTCCAACTGCACAATATTCTAGAAAAGCCCAAACTGGGCAGCCAGTCAAAAGATCCATGGCTGCCAGTGGTTGAGGGAGGGAGGGATGTATAGAAAAGGACTTTTAAGGTGGTGAAAACACTCTGCACGGTACCGTACAGATGGACACAGGTCACTACCCTTATCCCAACCCACTGAACGTACGAGGCCTAGAGTGAACCCTCACATGAACTGCAGACACTGGGAGATTGCAGTGTGTCAAGGTAGGTGCATAAATTGAACAAGTGTACCACTCCAGTGAGGAATATTGATAACTGGGAGGGGTATATGTGTGGAGGCAGGGAGTGTATTTGAGAAAAAAGATCCCTGGAACCATTTTAGTGTTTTACATACTAACCAATAACAGCTGCAATAATAATAACAATAATAATATATCAACAAAAGTGGAGAAAACTCTACTAAATACTATTAGAAAGGAATGAATTTAACTCTATTTCAAAACAATAATGTAAGCATTCTGAAGATGTGGGAAAGAACCAAAACTAACTCAAGTAATGTTCAGGAAAGTATTTTGACTATACACACTTAGGATAATGACAGAGAGAAATCTGAGTAAATATTGAACCCTGGTCAGTATACATGATTTTTCATAGCAGGAAGGGTTGGCAGTTTTAAACTACTTTCACTGTATCCTAGGACTGAACAACAAGCAAATATTTTGAGGACAATGAAAGCCAAAATTCTCATTGTTAAATATGGTAGCCACAAATAATGAACAACAACAAAAAGGCTAAGCTAAGTTCTCTGATATACATGTATGCATGGCATAGATGGATGGATAGATGAAGCAGAAATAATAGATATACCTGCCACAGTCACACACACAGGTGATGGGGGAAGTATAGAATTTTGCTCGCCCAGTCTGTTAAAAGAGGCTGAAATCAATGTTTCTCCAGTAGCAAGGATCACGCCTATGATATCTTGGTGTCTACACCATGCTCCACTGAAATGAATCATGCCTTCTTGGAAAAATGGCTGACTTGAGGCTGAACATGGTGACTCATGCCTATAATCCTAGCACTTTTAGAGGCCAAGGTGGGTGGATTGCCTGAGCTCAGGAGTTCAAGAACAGCCTGAGCAAGAGCCAGACCATCTCTAAAAATAACTAGGTGTTGTGGCAGGTACCTATATTCCAGCTACTTGGGAGGCTGAGGCAAAAGGATAGCTTGAGATTGCTGTGAGCTATGATGCCACGACACTCAACCAAGGTCAGCAAAGTGAGACTCTGTTGAAAAAAAAAAAAAAGAAAGAAAAATAAAAATGGCTGATTTCAGGCTGGCACAGGAAAAGTATAAAATGGGCCTGTACCAGAATATAAAGACAGTGAAAAACTGCTGGGGAGATATTAATGGCCCCGGGGCTCTCTGATTAAAGGGGGTTTTAGTGGCCAAAGCTGGGCCAATTTAAAACTCAAAATAGTGATAATCATGGATTATAACTCATTAAAATAATAATTTATGACTCCATATTCATATATGTGAATGAATAAATGAGAAAGAAAAAAAACTTCCTTAGAATTGTCAAGTGAATTTATGAATTCAGAAGAAATGTTACATGAAAAAAATCACCATTTAGCTTTCACTACAACAATAACCATTAATGGATGCAAACTAGTGAGTAAAAGTTTCATGAGGGATAAGATATTTACATCTTTGAAAGACGTCCCCTTCCAAAGGCATAGTTACTTTACAAAGGCAAAAGAAATAACTTTATAGTAAGAAATGTGTCAACACTATTTTAAGCAATGGCAAAGATCAAAATTAACATCATAAATATGGGTCAAATCTGTATCGTGTGTGACCTTAATACAGTGCACTGGAAGAGATATGACATCACTTCACTATTATTGTCAAATAGCCATATGGGAATGAAATAAGGATGAAATATCAAGCACGCTGAAACAGAAATGTTTATAAAATAACTGGCTCTGAACAATTCAGGTGTATCAACTTCATGAAGTTCAAAGAAGTCTGTGGAACTGCTCCACATTTAAAATACTAAAAGACTGAATAAGTAAATCTAATGTATGATGTTGAGCTGGATCCTGGGCTAAGTTTTTTTTCTTTTTTAAAATGTTATTGAAGAAATTGAAAAAAAAAATTGATACTATCTCTAGGTTAGATGGAAGTACTTCACCAGAGTTAACTTTTTGATTTTAAAAGTTGAAGTTAGAGTAGTTTTATAATTAGAAGAATATTTTGGCCTTAAGAAAAATGCATAGAGATGTTTAGGGTTCATGGGGCATCGTGTGAGTCTCCTAACCTCCAAGAATGTAAAGAGTGTTAATGTCATTTAGCCTATCTTGCAAGAATAAGAATCATTTTTAAACTGGGATGTAATTAAAAACACTTAGATCAGAATTAATTTTCTCTCATAAATTAAAGAAAGAAGCAAGAAGAAGATACTTTCTGGGAGGCTCAGGAAAATACCAATGAACTTTGCAATATCACTTTTTAAATTGAATAGTATATAATTAGTGAAAATGTATTTTAGAAGTTATCTGCAACATTTAATTCTTGTAAAGCTCTCTGTGAATGCAGGTTATGTGTTCACCTTTTCCCAGTTAGTTCAACACCACCTATTTTGATGCCTGTGCTAATAACTACTTTCTGCTTTTTCAGTCAGTGTCTTCTTGTTATGTTAACTGAGATTTTCTCATTAAGATTTAATTTCAACTTCACAAAACCATGTTCACAGAGTAATATATTAGAGCATCATAAATAATTTGCTGTTAAGTGACAAATGGAAGCCAAAATATGACTGTCATCTCCCCTACAGGGGATACTCCTACTATTTTTTTCCCTGGTGAATTAGCAAAACTTTATTATATAAAGTTAACCATGTAAATTTGTGTATTAGTTTATTCATTCATTTAACAAGTATATATTGATGTGTTGTAACTTAAAACAAGTAGTTAAGCCAAGGGGAAACACAATTGGTACTGAGTCTTAAGATTTTTGTGAGAAAGATGTTCTTGGCAGGTGAAAAGAAGATTTGTGAAATTTCTCCATATTAAAGTCTATCAAAAAGGCCAGACTACTAAATCCAATGTATATAATGTGATCTGTTTTACTAACAGGTGCTGCGAACAATTACTATTACCACCACCATATTTTTAACATAATTGATATTCATATGAAAAAATAAGTCAATTCCTCTTAAGCAGGAGAATCTTTGAGAATCTTTTTATTCTAAGTATATAAAAAACACTGCCCTTGAGATTTTAATGAATTGATTTGGGATATTTTCAAAACAATAAGGAAGAAATGATAAAGAAAAATTTTAAAAGTAGAAGAAAGACAAGCCTCTATAAAGTGCTCCAGGAATTGTCTTGGGTGCATTAGTATTGCCTGTACCCAGGAGGGCATCTGACTGGGGCTTACAGAGGACAGAATAGAATCTTTTCCCCAGGACCTAAGTCAGAAGAGTTAATTAACAGGTGGAAAAGCAAAAACCATTTATTTATACTGCTAATGCTAAAA
This sequence comes from Galagoides demidoff, assembly GCA_963574575.1. Lineage (NCBI taxonomy): Eukaryota > Metazoa > Chordata > Mammalia > Primates > Galagidae > Galagoides > Galagoides demidoff. The sequence goes on from CAUYQV010179206.1 coordinate 37,373, forward strand.
CTGTTTCTGATAAAATATATCATGCTCAGTAAATCTGCAACAGATCATGTAGGTGAGAGACCAAACTGTTGTAATAAAGGGATTTTAAAATGCAACGTCTTCAATGTGATTGGAGTTTATTTCTGTCACACATAAATCTCAAGATGATGGTCCATATAAGTAAGGTTCTATGTCCCTTGTGATCTTTCACGGATTCAGATTTCTTCTGTTTCAGTGATTCAACTTTTCCTAAGATTTTATTTTCTTTTGCATATCCCAAGCCAGGCTGCAGCCACATCAGAAGAAAAAAGATAAAGTCCAGGTTTTAATTATAGCCATCTCTTCCACCCACATCTCATCAGCCAGAACTTAATCATATTGATACAGGTTCCCCCACTCAGGGTTGGACAGGGACACCCCCATTCTCTAGGCTCAGAAATCACACCCCCATCTGTCGGAGCTCAGACAAGCTGCCTTTTCCAGGCCAGATCCACTGGGCTCAATCAGCTCCGTAAAACTTACCCTCGGCATCATTCAGACTGAGTTCACATTAGCAAGTATTTTTGTATTTATCATGCTGATCAAGTAAATGTAGTTAGCTTTTCTGGAAAAAAAGGGAAAAAAGAAATGACAGAAATTGTAACTGATTAGATGTTATTGCAATCATACAGAGCTGGTCTTTTTTTGTGGGGAGTGGAGAGTGAGGGCTGCATATTATCTCTACCTGAATATAAAGCAGCTCCACTCTAATTAGAGATTATTTTTTCCTTATGAAGGAGAATGATTGAAAACGTAGAGGGAAGTTTTGTGTTTTATACAGCCAGCCTTCTGTTTGGGTAGGAACGACAATGCCTGGTCCCAACGAGGTTCTGTTCAATTTAACAAAAATTTAACTCCTATCCTGCTCATTGTGTCATTAATACGCCTCAGCTTTTCACTAAATGAAAAGAGTGAGGCAAACATCCTTCAGTTTCAAGTGAAATAATTTTTCAGATTCAGGCATAAAATCAATTAAGTTTTTTTCTTTTCTAGATGAAGCAACTTTTCACATTATGTCATAGAACTAACATATGAATAAAAACAAAAGATAATTTTCACATCTTCTCTTATTGCTTCCAAGACCAGCAGAGAGGAAAAATAGAGGTTCCTGGCCAAGAGATGTTAGAACAGAGTGATTTTTTTTTTCACTCCAAAATTGGCGTTCACACATATACCAATAAAGAGGTGGTATGTATTGTCTTTAGAAAGTGGAATCCTTTTTTGTCCAGCCAAAGATAGAAATTCTATCAGTGTTCTCTAACATGTACGGGGGGGCCACAGGTGAGTGTCTGTCTGGTTCTCCCCTCTGATCCAGAGAAAACCCACCAACATGCCCAGTTCTCTTGTAGGGCTAGTTGGGTTTAGTCTGACTCTTAATCAAGAGGCCACACAGAGAGGAAAGCACAGACAGGGAGGCCCAATATTTAATCCTGGTCCTTAAGCAAATGTAACTCACCTATCCTAAACAAAACCCAAAATCATAGCAAATACATTCCCTACATTATTGTTATAAATATAAGCAATAGTAGTACAAGGGTTTTTTATTAATCAACCATGTATCTGAGGTACTCAGGTTTTAATTATTAAGATCTGGAAACCAGATACAAACATTATCATCACAAACTGTCACTTACCTGGAAGACCCTAAGCGCCAGAAGTGATGGTCCCAGGGACCTGTTACTGAAACTCACCTGAAATTAATCAAAGTGACTACATTATATTTAGCTCTATATTCAGACTAGCTATATTAAGTGACCTACCAATATAAAAGCTTTTTAGCTACACTTGCAACAGCAAACTATTTACAAACGTGATTATGTTGTAAAGAACCATGCTTTAGCTTGTATTTTGACTTAATGTATCTTAAATTAAAAATAGATTATAAAATTGAAAGATGAGGTCATGGAAGAAGCCCAAGTGCCCATTGATCCACGAATGGATCAACAAACTGTGGTATATGTACACCATGGAATACTACGCAGCCATTAAGAAGGATAGAGACTTTACGTCCTTCATGTTCACATGGATGGAGCTGGAGAATGTTCTTCTGAGCAAAGTATCGCAAGAATGGAGGAAAAA